>JAEQML010067456.1:0-19070 GCA_016904865.1 Pissodes strobi
TTTCCACCTAGTATTAAATCTACTTTTAAAATAAGAATAACTTTTATGATACCCTTGTTTAAGTTAACCTACATTTATATATGGCTTGCCATTTTGTCAAACATATTTTGTGTTGACTGGAAAGTGATATTTTTGTAAAACAGGATAGTTTTTCTAGATAGTAATTTTTCTATGACAATAAAAGCTGCTACCTAATCTTAAACTTTCCAATAAAATAGATGCTGAAATTATGTGTTTTTATTTAATTTTTTTGTCCGGCTTTTTAGTTAAAACATGTGTTGAAGTGTGTACGGAAGATTACCGAAGGATTTGGGGATAAACGAAGGGCCAAAAGTTTGGAAAGTTGCATATCATGGAAGAGACTGTTAAGCTGCTAGGTACACTGAAATCCTTAACGATAGTTTAATGTCATTCACTGAAATATTGAAAACAAGGGAAAATAACTAAGTTGGGTTTGGGACTTTCGGCAAAATGCACCACAACAGAATTTTATCCACAATACGAAATTCTGTTTCGGCATTGTCGATAAAGCTTTGCTGTAGAAGAGAATATAACTACACTAGCTTTTACCCGCGGCTTCGCCCGCGTTGATAATCTGAAAAAAGAGTAATAATTAATAAAATCAACAGATGTAGACACCTAAATTCAAAAATTGAAAAAATTGGATTAAAACTAACAGGAAAAATCATATATTCTTTTATTTGAATTGCTTTTTGTTGATTGTGCTCTGGTTTATTACTATTATTATATTTAAAAGTGCATCCGAAACAGCTCAATTGAATAGTGAGCTGACCGCCTATATTTACTTATTGGAACACCAGATGGCGTTAAATGTCATTTAAGTGGAACGCCAGGTGGCGTTAAATTCTAGGCAAATTTCTCAAACTCTTCGTTGGACGATCATATATGGCAGCATCAATCTTTTGCCCTTCAGAAACATTTTTTATATAAAAAGTGTCCTATGTCCTTTACTATACTCTTGAAATTATCTTTACAAAACTCCATGAGGATCAATTGAGTAGCGAGTTGGTGACATTTATTTAAGTACATCAACGCGAGCGAAGCCGCGGGTAAAAATTGTCCTATGTCCTTACTATACTCTTGAAAATATTTGTACAAAATTTCGTAAGACTTTCTAATGATCTTTGACAGTTATTTTAGTACATCAATGGGAGCGAAGCCGCGAGTGAAAACTGTCCTTGGTCCTTTACTATAATCTTGAAAATATCTGTACAAAATTTCATAAGACTTTTTAATGATCTTTGATAGTTATTTAAGTACATCGCCGCGAGTGGAAACTGTCCTTGGTCCGTTACTATACTCTTGAAAATATATTTTAAAAAATGTCATGTTGATCGGTTGAGTAGTTTACGCGTGAAAAGTAGGATTAAGACTAATCGTAAAAGTCAACGCGAGCGAAGCCGCGGATAGAAACTAAAAGTGTCCTATGTCTTTTACTATACTCCTGAAAATATATTTACATTTCGTAATATCTTACTTTTTAATGATCTTTGACAGTTATTCAGGTACAACAACGCAAGCGATGCCGCGGGTAAAAACTGTCATATGTCCTTTACTATACTTTTAAAACTTTTTTACAAAATTTCATGATGATCGGTTGAGTAGTTTACGCGTGGAAAATAGGATTAAAACTAACTGTAAAAATCAACGCTGGCGAAGCCGCGGGTAAACGCTAAAAGTGTCTTATGTCCTTTACTATATTCTTGGAAGTATCTGACAAAATTTCATAATGATCGGTTGAGTATCTAGTTTACGCGTGAAAGTAACAAGCAAACAAACAAGCAAATTTACATTCGCATTTATAATATTAGTTAGGATAGGATTAGGATATTACAACGAGATGTAGTATTAAAGAAATGGATGTTTCAAAATAATATTCCAAAGTTGAATTGGGTATCCAGCAGCTCCGATCTATCTCCACGCCAGTTGAAACACTTTGGAATGTTCTAGACCCTCTGAAACAGTTCCTGAATTACTGGCAAATTTTTAACACCTCATTACTTTCCGCAGAAAAGTGTGCAAATTTGAAAATAGGTGTGCAAAATTAATTGAAGCTAGCAGCACCAAAAATTTTCAACTTTTTGACAAACGGGGGAGAAAAACACCTTATAATATTCCCCATTGGAGTATGCAAAATTTGAGAATTTTTGTTCAAAATTAGCTGAACATAGTAGCATAAAAAAATTTAAATTTTGTGACAAACGGCAGGAAAATGCAAATTTTTAATACCTCATGGCTTTCCCCAGAAGAGTGTTCAATTGAAAATATGTGTGCAAAATAAGCTGAACATAGTAGCATACAAATTTTTAAATTTTTTGAGAAACGGAGAAAAGTTGCATATTTTTAATACTTCACAGCTTTCCCCAGAAAAGTGTGCACATTTTGAAAGTAGGTGTGCAAAATTTATTGAACTTAGCAGCATCAAAATTTTTCAACTTTTTGACAAACGGGGGGGAAAATGCAATTTTTTAACATCGTATAAGTTTCGCCAGAAAAATGTGCAAAATTTGAATATAGGTGTACAAAGTTTTGCAAAATTAGTTGAACCTAGCAGCATCAATATTTTTCAAGTTTTTGACAAACGCGGGGGGGAATCCAAATTTTAAGGACCTAATAACCTTCCCCAGAAGAGTGTGCAAAATTTTAAAAGAGGTGTGCAAAATTGTGCAAAATTAGCCGATTCGCGCGGCATCAAAATTTTTTACTTTTGTAACAAATCGGTCAAGTTTGCCCCCCGTTTAAAAAATAGCTCTAGTTTTCCTTGTGTGGGTATGCAAAATATACTTGCGGTGTGCAAAAGTGTTCAAAATGTGTGCAAAATTATGGTATTTTTGAAATTTATTTAATATGGAGAGCAACCTTGACCGACTCTACAAACCCATCCAATCTGTGTAAATACTTGCTTCAGAGAAACGTATTTCTCGGAAATTTGACTCTGTTTTGATACCGAACATATAAGTTCTGGTTATTAGTAAAATATTGCATTCCAGTCAATGGACCAAAATGCCCTTAAAAATTTAAAGGGGAGTCATCGACGATTCTCACTAGAAACTGTTCTAGAACTGTAGACGGTAATGGTAAAAAACTTTCTGAATGCTTGAAAAAAATTAATTCGAATGATGTCGCGTACAAAATCTGAGATGTTTGAAGTAAAATAATATAGGCTCAGTAGTCTCGGCTAAAATCAATCAATCCCCAACCTGATTAAGAAAATTATTCTGATGGTGTTGCCGATGAAGGGAAAGAAAATGATATATTATTTTCTTCAAACCCAATAGGACCAATAGGTCAGACCCTGTCTATATCTATAGCGACATAGCTTTGGTACTAAACATATTCTGATCGTATCAAAGGCTTTAGATAAGTCAATGGTTTAAAAACATCAAGCGAAACGTACAGCGTTTTATCGAACTTAGTAAACATTTTATCAGCTCCGCATTATCCTAAATTTCTGATAATAGGGAGTCTACTGTAATTCAAAAATATTAAAATTGATTATATTTAAAAAACCAAGTTTGCATTGTTATAGGAAAAAATCTAAATCTGTCAACACCACTGACTGAGATAATTAGCCGGGTTCAGACTGGTTAACCCAGGTATACCTGTAAATGTATAATTTATCTTTTCGAATTGAGTCTAAACAGTTGGCTCACTTTTTTGGTTCTTTTGACGGAACATAGTCTGTGATATATTATTACTATAATAATAGAAACAAAATATTCGCAAAATCAGTTAATAATATGGAGATTAAAAATATTAATTCTGTTATAGAGATATATTCATCCGACAATAAACAACGGAATATTTTTCTATCCACATCGCTATTTGACTTAGTACAAAGCGCCATAAAGCACACACATTTTCCCTCCTTTTATTAAACGCCCTTTGGAATAAATCGATTTGATAGGGAAAAGCGATGTCAGTAGATTGTTTTTAAAATACGATCTTATAATTCAAAATATGTTAAATATTGACAAAGAAAATCCTACTATACTAGGTTTCAAATATTTACTAAATGATAACTCAAATAAAAGTGTAAAAATAGGATTCCTTATCAAAACAGGTATATAATTTCAACGTATACCAAGCCATCTTAAAAAGGAACCTAATCCATTCTAATATCTAGTTCTGTGTTACATGTCAACTTAGTTTGAGAAGTCTGCTTCGACAATTAGACATCACCATGATTCAGGTATGATACGCCTTCTCATTGATCAAAAACTTTTAGATATGTAGAAACTTGGTGATTCATCTCTTCAAAACAAAAATTGAGATATCCACTCTACATGAAAAACCGTGGTATATTTAAAAATTGTTGAAAATGTGCTCGTTTCTGTCAATTTATGCTACTCCTATTTAGATAGTCCTTTAATGTCAAGAAGAACTAATAACTACAGAGTTACACACAGAACCAACTTTAAAAATAAATTAATAATTGCTGCATAATCAGGAAGAAAACGCACTTAAAACCTGTATGCTCCCAACGGTTTATTCGTGATTCTTGACTTAGAGAAGGTATTTTTATGAGACGAAAAATCTCGATTTATCGAAAATTTGATTATTATAACACCGAAAATTCATTGCTTAGTAGGATGGAACACACAATTATGGCAAAATAAGAATGTTTTCCAAACATATAATTTTTATCTTCAAATTTTTTTGACATTGTTGGAATCTTGAGAGTCTCCAGTCATTGACAATAGAATTTTAATTAAATATTTTATTTCACCTTTTCCTGTGATATATCAGAGATCATTCGAACGATCTTAGTTAGAGAAAATCGACGCTTCTGAATTAGTCATTAACTCATCATTTTTGCAATTTTAACTAACCATGACAATTACAATCCAATTGAAATAAGCTTGTTTTTCTAAGTTCATTATTTAAAAATATTTTGTGTTTAAGATATGGGGATATAGAGCAAAGCAGCGGTTCTATGTTTACTTCAGAAAAATACAATCAAACAAGACTTGCAATGCAAGCTATGAAAATACGTTAAACTTTTAATGAAATAGGTCTCAAATTAAATATGTTTAGTTATAAAAATATGTGCATGTATAGGTAGGTATATGGCCTACTTCTTTAATGTATCGAGTTTTATTTTTTTTGTCTTTTTTTAAATGATCAGCGCAATAATTTTTTAAGGGGCTATTGGAAATACTTTTGATAATTATTTTCAAAACATCTTTTCCATTATAATTAGCGCATACATTGAAATGTGAAACATGCTTTTGTTCAATACAATATTCCAAAATTAAATGAAGCATGAACGATCTTTTATTATAATTTGAATATGGTGCCGCTCCCAGGATCAAAACTCCTAGGCCATTCGGATCTCCGTGTGCCGAGTCGCCCTGGAGGACTTTTATGCAAAGTTTCACGTCACCGCGAGGAAACACTCCAACCGAACAACTTTGATGTCATGTGGCTCAAGTTCGCTGCCAAGGGATTAACCAAGTTCATATGCTGTCTCTGTCGCCCTCCAAGCGATAGAACCTACTAAAGTTTCTTTTCAACACTAGCTACCACTTTTGGTTCAACAGGTCGACCACCCCAATTCAGAAATAATCATTCCGGGAGATTTCATCGCCCATAACACTAAAGGCGGAAACAGACTGAGCTCACGTAACGTGAGCTCACGTGCTATCACCTTGTCATAATTTAACCGTGATTGCATGCTTAGAAGCACACTATTATCGTTGATTGATCTTCAATCAACGCTATTATCACGTTTTATGATGTAGTACGCAAATTGATAGGTGTGCATTCGGAATGTTTATTGCTTGATTTGAGTCAGTTTACGCTGTTTGCTTATTTTTGGTGAAATTTCAATTATGGAAAGCGCCAGCTCAATCAGTTCTTCGGACTGGGAAGAGGAAATGGAAACTGTGGCCGCTTTTATAGTTCTCCTGGAGGAAAATAGAAAGAAGAGGAAAACGTGGGTCCATGACATAAACATGAAAAGAAAAGAATTGGGCGAATTTCATTATTTGGTTCAGGAATTACAAAATGATCCACAACACTTTCACAGGTATTTTCGAATGACCAAAGAAGAATTTGACTTTCTACATGAGTATTTTTTTCTCTCTGCAAAACTAACCCCTGTATAGGGTGGCAAAATATAAATGTACATAGGCGTCAGTTTAAGAGCTGTACGGAAATTGGGGTCAAAAAGGTCTGGAATATAAATACTTGTTTGTCGGCTCATACGCCTTTAATTTTGTTTCGAAAAGTACAACATGGGTATGAGTTGGGTTGGGTCAGGTTCAAGTATTCTTTAAACAAACTGTTTTTATATGATACAAATAAATTTTAGTTAGTAAAACTTTTGAAGCATACATTATTGTTCTTCTCTTTATTTTGAAACTTTGACTCAGTAAAGCAACGGCAAAAACCGAGAAAATAATGTGCTTACCTGGTATTCCTAGCTCCTTCCCAATTTCCTCCCAAGCTGCGTGCCGAATATGCTGATAACGATATTCAGGCATTCTTGTATTGTATAAAACAGCATGAGCTCGTCCATTGTCATACGTAAACAACACAAGTAAACCAAACCTATAGAAACGTGAGCTCACGCGGACGAAAAAAGTGTGGATTTGCAGAAAATGAGCGCATGCTAGCACGCGTGCGGTTGGGGATGTAACGTAATACGCATGAGATGACCTCAGTGTGGTTCTGATGCATTAACATACCATGTTAAACAGCGATCCACACTTTTTGTCTGTAACGTGATAGCACGTGAGGACACGTGAGCTCACGTGACGTGAGCTCAGTCTGTTTCCGCCTTAACTGGCTCAAACATCACAACAAGACCGACAACAAAGGTAGAGAAGCTGAAGCTAAATCATTTTCCATCAGCTATGGGCTTACTTAACTTGCAGACGAACCAACTCGGATCTCAGAGAAGGGTGAATTTGCCGCCCTCCTGGATCTTTTTCTAACCACAAATCCTTACCAGTACACAATTACCGTTGGTCCGCCATTAAGTACTTCCGACCACAAACTTATTGCAACGGTTTGTGAATTGCCATGTAAAATCTGGCATTACAATTGGGAGGATCTAAGAGAGTTCTACCTAGATTTTCCTTGGCTCAACGTCCGCTTTGACACTGACGACTTGTCAGTCTGTTGCGAAGAGATTACGCAAGTAATCGCCTCAGGAATGGAAGCATACATCCCAAATTCCGTCAAGTTACCGTCAAAAGGAAAGCCCTGGTTCGACAGAAGATGCGAAAGAGCCGTAGGTAGGAAACAAACAGCCTACGAGTATTGGCAACAAAATCAGACCGCTTACATTCGCAGTTATTTTACCGAAGCGAGAAACGAATGCAAACGTGTGACTGACGAAACTAATGACATACACAATTAAAGAATCAGGAATAAACTGCAATGCCCCAGTGGCTCCAGATATTTCTGGTGGTTGTAATAACTTTACACAAAACGTCTCGAAATGTTTTCATTGCACTCTACCTTAAACGTCCCTCATGGCAAGGCTCTCCCGACCATATCCAACATCAACACTACCATGACAGAAGTTCAGTTTCATCACCGTGACATTCGTAAAATCCCTAAAGAGCTAGATACGCAAAAGGCATCAGGGCCGGATGGAATACCTGCCACGGTGTTAGAAAACAGTGCCAACGAACTAACACCCATTTTTTCCAGACTTTTTTCTCAGTCTTACCGAAAAGAGATTTATCCATCTTCTTGGAAAGTCGCTCGAGTACAATCTGTTCCAAAATAAGGCAAGAAAATCGCACCCTCAAACTATTGCCCAATTGCCTTGCTTCTGGCCCACCTAACCCAAAGTGATAGAACGTGTAGTCAATCAGCAACTGCTCAGGTATCTCGAGACCAACAGAATAATTAGCGATAACCATTATGGCTCCCGCAAGCAGAGATCGACAGGAGATATTATGCCCTATGTCACTCATATATGGAATAGGGCAATTGACAACTACGGAGAGTCTGGAGCGATTGCGTTGGATATTTCGAAGGCATTTGACAGAGTTTGGTATGACGGATTGCTCAACAAACTGCCGTCCTTCGGACTGCCAGCGTCTCTCTGCAGCTGGCTTGCGAGTTTCCTTAAGAACCGATCTCTGCACGTTGCAGTTTATGGACACATATCTGACACATTCACCATTAATGCGGGAGTGCCTCAGGGCGCAATGCTTTCAGCGACTCTATTCCTCATGTAATTGGCCTGCTGACCGAAACCAATAATCCAGTTTACAGCTTTGCAGATTACAGTACCCTTGTCTCCCAATTTAGATCAGAAAAACCTTTACAAACAACTGAGACTTATCACCGTAGACAAGAGCAGAATACAACACTTATTATTTAAGATCTCAAGAAGGTTCGAACTTGGGCGACAGGAATTTGGTCCAGTTCATAGCAGCAAAAACCCAGGCAGCCATGTTTACCAAGAAAGTGAATACGGCGGGCCCTGACTACTAGGTGTCGGTCAACAGCAATATGTCCTGGCATGACCACGTTCCTAGGCACTGCAAAATCAGCCACGCAGAAGCTTGGTGCGCTATTTCACAACAAAAAATTGTATACACCGCAGCACTATTGCTCTACAAAGCGCAAATAAGGTAGTGCTTAGAATATTGCTCACACATCTGGAGTACCGCACCAAAAACACTATAAAATTGCCGGATCCCATTCAGAAGAGAGCTGTGCGTCTCGTCGGCGACCCGAAGTTGACACGGAATCCGGATAGTCTGGAGCATCGCAGACATGTGGCCGAGATATCCCTGTTTTACAGATATTTTCCCAGGATTTAGCCCGCATCATCAGGCGCTGCTGGGGGCGCATGTCAGACAGTCGCGACAGACGGCAAGAGTGCACCCGTTCATGGTACAACTGGAAATACCTAGAACGTCGCTTTAAAAGGGCTCCTTTGTCTGGCACACTGCAACACTGTGGAATTCCCAGGACATCTATTTCCCCCTAGTTACAACCTACAACTAGTCAAGAACCGCGTCAATCAACGTCTTCGCGCACACACCGTTCGTCGAGTGCCATAGGATCTCCCTCTCATAAAAAAAAAATGTCCTCAAATTTATTTATTAACTCATGAAAGATTATGTAAGTATACAACATTTATAACTTCCTTCCTTTATAAGGAAGGTTTTACAATTTGTCGCTCTAAAGATGAAGAAAACAATGCTTTTAGGTTTAAAGAATAGCCGAACTTTAAAAGCTTATCATACTCCAGTTCAAGTAATTTTTTAATCGCAGAAAAAGAAGCGCATCTTTTAAGCTTTCAAGTGTCAAAATCGGGAAAATAAAACATTTGATCGAGTTAAGAGCTAAGTCAATTATTAAAAATATATTTGAGTAAGTGAACAGTGTCAAATAAGTAAAATAATGGTCTTTCATTATCTGCCGGGCGAGGAACGGTGTGTGCGCGAAGTTGGCCTGTAGTTGAAAAATGGCTCATTACTTTCCCGTTAATAGCATTATTATCACTTATTTTGCAAGAAACTATATGTAGTTTCTTGCAAAATATAATAATATAATATTTCCTCTAAATTTTCAATAATGGCTTTAATAAAATTATAGAGTTTTTCGAAATTTAATTTGAAGACAGGAACTATGTGAACTTAACTTTAGATATAACACCCACTTATAAGAGAAGCTAAGAAGTTATTATTATTGACTGCTGTACGAACTGTATTGCCTCCCTTATAATCCATAAAAGGGTCAATGTGCATTTTATCGCAAAGCAGTGTCACAAATCTCTCATGATTCTTTATCAAAGCACACAAATTTCGAGCATAGGTTGTAAAGATTATTTTCTTCTTCTATATGGGGATCAGTCATATGTTTATTACAACTACCCATTACAGTTTGAGGAATTGGTAAAATAAGAGACCCATAATCTCTGAAGTTTTGTATGCATGTAGACTAATAGTATAGAGAATATAACATAAAATTATTATACTACTTGAATATTTATATCTTTCCTTTGCAGTTGTAAGCAATGCTAATTGTTCAGCCAGGAATACAACACTTTTGAGGCATAATTCTCCTTAGTATCAGTGACCACAAAACTGCCTGAAATCGAGAGAAAATCATACAATTAAACACGAACAAAAACTTATAATCTGTGATCTAAACAAACGGTCCGATGACATGATATGTCAATGTTTGGAGAATTGTTAAGCTAGATTTATAGATTGACATAACATAAGCATAGCATAAGCATAAGAAGTTAAACATTCATATTTAAGTTAGGCTATTTATGGATCGACATAACATAAGATACAACATAAGCTTGACATAAGAAGTTGACCAAGATTCAACTTCTTATGCTATGTGCTTATGTTCGACCAATGAAAACACAGAATTTTAATCATATTTACCTTTTGAGAGAATGGCATATGCGATGTTCAATAAATTTTGGTGTTTTGGCTTTTTGAATGCTTATTCTTTTTGAGAATGGTAAGAATTTATAAATTAATATACATAAGACTCTATAAATATACTTCTTTAAAAAATTTAAAACAAAATTATGAAATTGGTAAGGTTAGTATTTTCAATTTACGGCTCAGGCGCAACATAACACAAGCCCATTTATAAATCGACCATTTCTTGTAATGTGCTTATGATATACAATGTCTATGCTATGCTAATGTTATGTTAATCTATAAATCCAGCTTTAGTGCTATTTGGGACAATATATTTGTTTAATGCATTATCTACCTATTTTCTAGGGCTGCGTCTACTTAATAACGGGAGGAGCATCAGGCCTAGGGAAGGGTACAGCTGAAGTACTGCTTCTAGAAGGAGCATCTTTAACTATTTTAGATTTACAATTACCTGATGAAGATAGCACTTTGATGTCATATGGAGACAGGGTTCTTTTTCTACAGGTGGATGTATGTATGGACCAATATTTATTAGAGAAAATACGAATAAGATGATTAGTTCTTAACATTTTTGCAAAATAAGGACTAATCCAATAAATTAGTAGTATGATATGAAATGGTCACGTTCTAATTTGTGATGGTAAATGACGTAAAATCTAATTTGAAATAGCTTTAGTAAATGTGTCCAAATACATAAATAAGTGAATATGAGGACGTAACTAATTCTATACGCACAGAGGGTTAGTTTGGGTTAGTTCGGGTTAGTTAATCTTGGGAAACTAATTTATCTCAGAAAATATAGAAGATGAAGCGAAAAGTTAAATACAAAAGTTGTAAGTTATATGGTAGTGCATATTTAAAAATATTTTTAATTACATAGGGTGTTTCATGAAAACCTACCGTTATTTTTTTACGTAACGATGTTAGAATTTTGATTGCATGCATTGAGATCTCGGAAACCGCAATAGATAGAGAGATAGTTAAATTGGGGCAAAGTTGCGCAATTTAACTCTGAACAAAATGCTACTGCGAAATCTGGAAAATCTCGAATACTTCCGAAGATATCCGCAAAAAAAACGAATTTTGGCCCAATCTTTTTTATGATACCCTGGTTTTATTTCAAGAGATGAGTCAAAATAAGTGTTACATTCTCATTGCCACTTTTTTCCTCTACAAGATTGTATCCTTAGATTTCATATCCGACGTTAGTTTTTAAATACGGACCTGGTTTTTTTTGGCATCTTTGGGTAGCTATTGATCTCCCAAAACTAACCTGTCAACTTAGCACTACAGGTTGTTGCCATTAAAAATCCATGTGTGTGAGAGAGATAAAATATTTGCAATCTCTGTATAACATTAATAAATAGCGAAAAATATGTTTTACAAATCAAAGATGTTAATAATAGATAAAATTTTTCATTCTTTCGGCAAAATCCTATGAACTTTTCTCATAAAACAAAAGGATGAGCAGCTGGTCTATGGCCGCCGCGTCAAAGGTCGCCTGCCAACATGATTGTTTTATTTGTATCATGGCCTGCCAATATTCTGCTAGTTTTCGCTCGGGGAAGAAGACACACTGTTGACATGCCGCCGCGGAGAGTGATCCTTCTTATCACATAGTTTTGACCAAATACATAATAAAACGATAAAGACTGTACTATACTGCTAACGTGCTAACACTCCGTTGAGGTTATAGTAATAGTAGTAGTAAGTTTCAATTATGACCTTTTTCGTAAGAAAATTTAGCCAGTAAAGATGTCTATCCGGCTTAGTTAGAGCTGGGGCGACCCATCCCAGATAAGTTACACCTGATTTAAATCTTGTACATGCTCAGTTACAGTTTTATGCAAAGGGGTTTCACTCAATGCAGATATAACCAGTTGCTGTCAGAGACACTTCCCATCTCCACAGGGCCCACAGCCCCGATCTCCTTCAGATCACGTAATCACGTGCGAAAATCTCGAAGAATCTTGTAGGAATCGACCCTACATTAAGCGACTCACCCTAAACACTGTTCCAACCGGCCGCGACTTCCCTTTTGAACCAACGGGGCCCCAAACGCTTCCAGCCGCGAATCACGTGCACTTCCCGTGCGAAGTCAGGTTAGAAAACCAGACTCCCTACCCACGTCCGAACGCCGACAACTCCAAAGCGGAAATTCTCCTTTGAGGTTATGTGTTGGTGGTATACCTAATTGTGCAACAACTGAAGCCAGATTAGCAGAAAATGGCGCGTCAAAATGAGGGTCCCTTATTGGCTAAATTTGTAACGTGCGCAGTTTTCCCTGCTGCTGTCTTGTTTGAGCATTTACGTTTCTCTGTTTTTTGCATCATATGTTGTACTGAAAGTATTTTAACAATGGTTTTATTTCATTTAAATTACCCTTAACGCAACGCATTATTAAATTGGAATTTTAAAAACTATATATGTTGTAAAATCGATTGAATAATCGATTAAACTCTTAATATTTTAGCAAATAACTGAATAATCAATTAATCGATATTTTCTGAAATATTAATCGATACGTCGATTAATCGATTAATCGGTAATTTCTTAAAAGTGAATCGAATAATTGATTATTTTCGCCCACCCCTAATCCCATTGTTGATTCTGAATATTTTCGAAGGACCAGTTCTAAGAACACTCGATCTTTACTCGTTAAACTTGACATTTATTTAAAGAAATACATATCTATTGATGTAAAAAAGATTACAATAAACTAACAGCGACATAAACTCGACTCCTTGTTTCTTGTTCGCTCGTATGGGAGTCTCCGTCCACCCTCGTTCCTCGTTCTCCCGCCGCCGTCTCGAAGAAAACAAACTACATAAAAAATTGCTGGGTACGCGATTGCAGTGACTCAAGTGGCGTTTTTAAAAAGCTACCCAATTGAATTGGCAAGCGTAATATCGGAATTATCCATGTCCCTACGTTCTAGCAAAATTTCTACAATGCCTCGGTGGTCTAGTAGGCGGAGTGCTTGGCTGTCATTCCGTCGCTGCGGGTTCGATTCCCGTCGGTCGCGACAGATATTTTAAAGGATTTTTCGCGAATTGGGTTTAGATTATGCTAATTTATAATGAATTAACCTTTATACATCATATACCTATCCCCACCAACTTAAATGTATGATACACTGGAGATACTTCGATTTTGTTGGCGAAAAGGCAAGTTTTTGTCTGATGCAAATGACATAACCCAAGCAAAACCTGCTCCAGACCGGATAATACTTGGCTAACCTAACGACGACGTCATCTGCATTTCCCCTACTTCAGGTTATGTCGCGAAAAGGTTAGATGATGCTCAAAACCTAAACCGTTTATGCTGAATTAACCTCGCGAAAAATTGCCTTTTGTTTACCCTTTTTTGAGGTTATGTTTGTTTTTTATTAATTCACCTTTTTTTCTTAATTTTGGGTTAGTTTTGGTTAGTTCTTGTTGATTGAGCCCCCGTAGCGAGCGGAGGCCCATGCGTGAAGTGAAATATTAATTTAATGATAAAAAATTGGATATACAGCAGCTTACATGTGTTTCAGCGAATATATTCCACAAATTATCTTCCTTCTTTGTGATATATTCCATTGCTCATCATTCAAAACTTATTACAACACCTTCGTAAAACTAATTTTAAATCTCCCGCGACGCTGTTCGCTCGACTTCGATGATACTCGATAGAATTCGGCCGCGTACCTACCCAGCAATTTTTAATGTAGTCTGAAGAGCATTTACAGGCGTAGTCGACTACATCAAAATCGGCCTCTCCTATTGGTCGATCCATCTCATATTACAATATGTCGCTAGAGCTCTCGTGGTGTAGAGGTTTAGATAGTTGGGTCCCACCTGGAAGGCACGGGTTCGAACCCCGTTGCTTTTTTTTATTTTTTTTTTAAAGATTATGTTTCTAAATAGTTTTTTTCTTGATTTTGGGTATGTCTTGGGTTAGATTGGGTTAGCACCTGGTTAGTTCCCCTTTCTTGAGCCCCCGTAACGAGCGAAGCGAGCGGAGAGCCATGCGGATCGACCAATAGGAGAGGCCGATTTTGTTATAGTCGGCTACGCCTGTAAAGGATCTTAAAATGCGTCTGAAGACAACACCCTATTGGTGAACAGTTGCAAGATCGACATCGACCTACGCGACATATATTTGTCTTTTTCTTGCACGTTGTGATTACCCGCGCTTTGCGCAAGTAAGTCTTTTCGCTACCATACCTACAGTGTAATTCAAACAGAACCAGACTTATATAACATAGCGTATCAAGGTAACAAAGTTGTATGGTTTTTGACTAACACCCATAATATTGTAGTAACAGCGGTATGCACCGCTTCTATTGCTAACTATAGTTTAATAACATTAACTACAGTTAGTCAATCGAAGTCTTGTTCTTATGCACCGCAGGAAAGTTAGTTAACTTTCAGTTAGTTCAATCCAGCATCTGGCATTATCGCCATTATTAGGGATTTTTTGTTTTTAAATATTTACAGATTGAAAATTAAAATAATTTTAGTGTTAGCTAAAGTTATATACAACGAGAGGCTAAATAACAAGTTGTGATCCGTCAGCCGGGGTATTATTATGGCTTTGCATGGCCCTCCGCTCGCTCCGGGTCTCAAGAAAAGGAAACTAACCAAGTGCTAACCCAAAATTATGGGTCGCAACTTGGTATTTAGCCGCTCCGACCATTTAAATCATGGAACGTAACTTGCATTTTAGCCGCTCGACAGCATTTCTGGTTTGTAGTTTTGTGGTAATTTGTGAAAAGGTAAGTAAACGCACTTTCAGAATTATATTAAGCAGGTGATAAAGAATAATACAGGTAATACATTTTGTTTTAAAATTTAATATCAAAAACTGTATTTTACAAAACCAAAATGATCTTTTTTACATGCTTTAAATGGAAATTAGGTTTTGAAATTTAAAATGTCGTGGATCTTGTACAAAGCGGTTTAAAATAATAATTATATTGTGCGGTTTGTAGCATGCGCATGTAGCAGCTAGTTTGTTAATCTCTCGCTAAACCTAGAAATTTCCTGGACTAAATTTAACTGTAATTAAGCATTTTTTAAGTGACGGTGCATGAAAATATTTGAATTAACTGTAGTGAAATTCTTAACTCCAGTTAAGAGCTGCCGGTGCATACCACTGAAAGTGAAACTGAAGCTGATATTTCGGTAGAATCATTGCAAGACTGATGTTATTATAAAAACAGGTAATAAATACTTTGGCTGAATCAGCAGTTAAAATTTATAATTTAGTTTTAATTTGTAAATATGGCTCTAGATATTACCTTGGTAGAGTCAGAATATAAGCAAGTGTTTTTGAACAACAGATGCACTGATGCTTCTATATTTTTTACTAGTTTGGTCCCTATTAAATTAATTTTTAAAAATAGCGATAACTGAAATACTTGTATGGCAAAATTGCAGGCCCTCATCAACGCGTTTCTGTCGTTCACTTAACATTCATTTTGCTCGTGTAACTCCTGAATTAACCGTTGCAAAAACAAAATTTGGATCATCGAATTAAAAATTTAAAACACTTTTTTTTTTCAACGAAGGAGCTTTTAATTTTCAAAATCATTTTTTAAAACGGTTTAAGAACATACAAATGATTTTTATACATGATTCTTATCGTTAGTGAAAATTGATACACCCTATATATAAATATAGATGATGAGCCACAAATTCAACAATTATTTATCTAAAACACGATATATTAAACATGTAATACTTAATAACTTTTATGTCTTATTTCTGGTAAACCTTATTATGGCCAGCTTTCCTAGAACTTCCACCAGTGTGTGCCGGGTCCAAAGGTCGCATGCCAGTATCATGCTAGTTTTCGCGCGGGGAAGGAGTCATACCGTTGACGTACCGTCGCGGAGAGTGAATCTTCTTATAGTTAGTTAATATTCGCTGCCGTAAGAAATACAATCATTAAAGTGGTGGTTTTAATGTAGTAGGTAATAATCTAAAAATAAATTGCGTTCTTTTTGAAAGGTTAGTATTTTAAATAACCTGGTCCGTTTTGTAAATAAACAAACTATATTTCATTGAAAATAAAAACTGGTGTATTGTATCAAATTTAAAACGGAAAAATGCGAAAAAATACACATGAGAATTAATTTAATTTTAATTAAATACCTATTACTACTTTAGGTTAGTACTAGCTAATTGCTACTTAGGAGTTGAAAAATATTTCCACTTGCACCAATACAATCATTATTTTTTGCCTCATAGGAAATACTGGCCTTTGAGTTTCCCTTCTATAGAAGGATACAAAGCCAGCGTTAATTTGAACTATTAGTTCTTCCAAGGAATTGAGTTGCCTTTTATAAACCTAATGTTTTTAAATACCCCATAGATAAAAATCTAGAGATGAAAGATCAGGTGATCTTGTAGGCCATTCTTGATTCTACCACACCTCCGTTCCCTATCCAGCGATCTGGAAACTCCTCATTAAGAAATTGTCACACATTTCTAGTCTAATGTGGAGGAGGTTCATCCTGTTATTCCTGTTGAAAGCAGAGATGTGGCAAAATGGCAAACGGGATATCCATAACGTATGGTTGAAAGTGATTGTTTACAAAATATAAATAGAGCTCCCGTGTTAAATTTCCTTCAAACAAATATAGCCCTTACATTCTGTTCCCCAATATTCCAGCTGAAACATTTATCCCACATTTCACTTGTGGCCTAACTTGTCTATTGACTTCGGGGTTATCAATTGACCAAATATGTTCATGGTGACGGTGAAATATGCCACAATTAATGAATTTGCATTCGTCGGTCCAAATTATACTATTTAAAACAAAATCCCTGAAAGAATGCTGAATTCTAACTTTTGTTCTGCGTCCCCGGGTAGCAGGGTTTGACTTAAGTAAAGCTTGTAGGGTTCTTATCCACTATTTTTTTAAATTTCCAGCATTTAATGTGGTGTAGTGATTGCCATTTGACTTCAGCAGCAATTTCCCGAGTGCAAACGGAAGGATTCTTATTTACCTTCGTTCGAAAACAAAAAATGAAATAACTCAAAAAATTAAAAATGGAACGAAATTATTGACCTGGTTTAGAGCTCTTTGCTCATCTGTTAGTCTGCTTCCATATGCTGCACGACTTTTGTTGGGAAAAGGAACTATATTAGGTCATATTTTTTGCATCTAATTTCCAAATGGCGTCTTTCTGGAAATTGTCGTAAATATTCATCCCTAGCTTGTTTACAATTTCTCTTACATTTGTAGCAAATTTGAACCATATCGCGCTTTTCCTCATTTGAAAATACCATCTTTAATTAACGAAAAAATTAAATCTTTGTTTTAATAGGCGTACCTAATTAATTTATGCCAAGACGAAAACTTAAGAGGTGCAATGGAATTGCAATTATAATAATTTTGTTATCTTGGACAAAGATAAATTGATTTAATTCTCATTAACATCATACAAATTGGATTGCTTTCCTATTTTTCCAATGAATTTTGCCAAAAGAAGGAAATATTTTATCTATTATATTGATTTGTAATAGTTATTTTCCTAACAAGTGCGCAAAGTGATACTTTTCCGCACGCGAATGATGTTGACCGAACGACGCGAAGCGGAGTTCGGTCAATCAGTCGTGTGCGGAAAAGTCACTTTGCGCAAGTGCTAGGAACAATATTTTTTCTACGAGCGCAGTCCAAACAAGCACAGAATAATAATGACCCATATTTAAATAAAAGAAAAAGTATCTGTCAATTATACTTACTGTTGCTTTACATGAATATTATTGTTGACCTGACATGACTTAAAAAGATATGGTTTTTGGTTTAAGTTGTAATATCGCGAATTACGGAAGCTTTGAGAGAAGAGAGCCTGTTTTTTGGGATACTTCGATTAACATCTAGATTTGTTTAAAATCTGTCAATCTGACAATTATAAGTATTGTTGCTTGACATAATTTTTTACTACTATACCGAGGATTTCAAAATATATGGTTTTCGGATTAAGTTGCAATATCGCGAATTACGGAAATTTTTAGGGAAAAGAGTATAATTATGACTTAAAACGGTTTCTTATATTGCATAAAAAGTCCAAAAGTGTAAAGTTTCTAAAGGTATATGAACATGTTCTTGTCTCTGGTGATTTTAGAGAATTTTACTTTCCCGCACACTTTCCCGCATAGCGTGCGGGAAAGTACTACTTCTCGCACTGAGTAGCGTGCGCAAAGTAGCCACTTTGCGCACGCTCGTAGAAAAAACATATTTTTCGCTACTTATTAATATTATGCAGACATTGGAAATATTCTGTCTCTCTCGCAAACATGGATTTCTTATGAAAACCATCTCTAGTGCCAAGTTGACAGGTAAGTGCGTCATACCCCTAGTTTTGGGAGGTCAATAGCTAACCAAAAATGCAAAGAAAAATCTAGGAGCGTAATTAAAAAAATCAAAGTTGATGATGGGATGTCATCTTGTAGAGAAATGTGGTAATGAGAATGTGACACTTATTTTGTTTCATCTGGTGAAATAAAGCCAGGGTATTATAAACACGATTTGGCAAAAATTCGTTTTTTTGCGGATATCTCCGGAAGCATTCGGAACTGTCCAGATTTGGCAGCAGCAAAAATGCTGAACAAAAGTTCAGCGTTAGATTGCGCAACTTTGCCCTAACACAACCATCTCTATCTATTATGGTT
>JAEQML010067457.1:0-19069 GCA_016904865.1 Pissodes strobi
ATCGCCTTGATGCGTCATTACAATTTTGGTTCGTGAGATTTTTGATTACATTGCATTTGGGGTGAAAGGGAGAAGGTAAAGACTGGGTGGGTTTGTAATGAGGGACGGCGAAGATGCTCGGATAATTCCGATCGATCTTCCTTACAGGTAAGTCGATTGATCTTGTAATTATCCTTCGCATCTTCGCCGTCCCTCATTACACTTTGTAGATGTTTAAAGTGTTTGCGATGTAATCTACATTAACTGAAAATTGCGATATTTCTGTAGTCCTAAATTTGTAAGACCCTTTTTATAAACTAAAATTCAAATTTATAACCATTAGATTTAATAACACACATATGACGGTACATATATCATGTTTAACGCTTAACTGATATTAACCTTTAACTTATTTTTAATACTATACCAATATTCTTATGTAATATGATAACAAGTTGGTAAGTAAGTTATAATTGTAGCTCCATATTTATATGATTCTGTAGAAATTATGGTTTTGTAAACAAGATGCAAATCCAGTGAGATTACCCACGCCAAGTTTGTTATAGAATTTTGAGAATACTTTTGATTTTTCTGTCGAGCCAGCTGTCTTCTGAATGGTTTGTAATGTAACTCCAATTCTTTGAGCTGCTGAAGTTGCCCCGTGTCGCGTGCTGTGTGCCCCAAAGATTTCCGTGTTTATACTGCTGGCTTTTAGTATTAACTTGACCCATCTGCTAATGGTTTGACTGCTGTCTGGGTGATAAGGCTTTTTGTGAGTGAGTATTACATTTTCTTTGGTTTTGCTACTTGTGGTATCGATTGCATCTGCAAATGCAACGATCTATTAGCATATTTACAGTATCTGTGAATGCCGTAATTTCTGTTTTTGAACAGAAAAAATAGGTATGTTCACTAGCTGCAACTGCAATTGCAGACAGTGGAGGGTACGATCGATTGTATCTGCTTATACAACGAACTATTCACCTTTTATTGACTGGTAGCACCCTTTTTTCTTTTGTGCGTTCTATGTAAGTCTCTAATAGTGTGGCTATACATAGTTCAGGTTGATTGGTAAAATAAGGTAATATCAAATTAGGTTGAAGCCTGTTTAAACCACCTGCTCTTATTTTATCCAGGAATCTGATTTAAATTATGTATTCATATTTAAAAATATGGTCTATTTTTTACTTCCGGGTTGTCAGTGTGCCGGTGTGCCGTTATTAGTATTAAGAGTGTTACTAGCTTTAAAGTTAGATTTGTAGATTTAAGGATTCGTGAAGGTACATGCTCTTTAAGCGCTGTAGAACTGGGTAGGAATCCCAAGTAAGTAATTGAGTACTTCGGATTTGGGGGTCTTATGTTAAATGTTCCATTGAGAATCCCTTTTATAACCGTCTTTTGTTTAATATTCAATATTGGAGAAAGTGCAGATTTGTGTGAGTTCATGGTAGAGTAGGATGACTCCGAAGACAATTGAATGTTTAGGAGCTCAATAAGTTTACAGTTTTGGTATATATTTGTTGGTGCTTACAAAACCAGAAATTCCCCTATTTATTGTAAGTATTTCCGTATTGTTTGAGAGCGCTATCTGTCAATGAATAAATAATCACTTTTATCGCTTCATTAAGTACGCTTTGTTATAGAAAGGCTCTCCTGACAATGAGGAAGTTTCATCAATTTTTTATTTTATTTTTATTTTTATTTTTTTTTTATTATTATTGCTGATTTTGATAGCCCATGAAAAATAAGTAAACACGTGTTTTTCTTTTTACCATAAGCCAAAAAATGAGGCAGATACAACGCCTTGAGATGTGCTTATGATGTCATAATACACATGAATTGTTACGTCACACCATGCATAGTATATCTATATATATACAAAACTAAAAACTGGTATAGCTCTTTTAATATTCATCTTAGTGGAAATAAAAAATACGTATCGATTTCTTTTTCACTGTTCTATAGTTTGCAATAAAAAATAATCAGTTAAATTTCTCAGGAGACTTCCTAATTTCCCTACAGCCAGGGAAATTTTCTTCCACAATGGTTGTTTCTCTCTGTAAGCAGATGTGAGTAGGTATTTTTCAGGGTAAAAGATAACTGTTCTGTCAGTAGGTCCCTTTTCTCTTGTATAAACCCGAAAAATGAGCATTGTTGCGCGGGAATAACTACGCTTTTTTCAGAATTTATATAAAACCTAAATCTTGTAATGTTTGTGTAACTTTATTTATAATTTTAGGCTCTCTTTTGAATTACCAATAACTAGCCAATCGACTAAGTAGAGTAAAGTTTTTATACCCTTTAATTTTACATATCTTACAACTGGTTTCAGTTTTGTGAAAAGATATGGAGCTGTACATAGACCAATTGAAACACAATTAAATTGGTATAATACGTTGCAAAAACGAATCTTAACAACTTTTTTGACTACTGTGCATAGGGATAAGGAAATATGCATCTTTAAGATCAGTTTTCCCCAAGAATGCGTATTTTGAAATTAAATTTTTTGCGGTCCTATGTAGTCTTCTATTTTGCTAACCGGAGTGGTGTCCTATTGAAAGGCATTTTATAATCCTGTACCCACTCTATTATTGAACTGTTTACCATTAATTTCTGCCAATTTTGAACGTATAATTCTAGTTCAGACGGTTGGCTAATTAAATTATTGAAAGGGAGGGCTAAGGCATTAATCCCACGGACCATAGTTGTTTCTGTAATGGATACAGTAGTTGTCTTGGCAGGATTTAGTACTCTCTTTGAGATTTAATTTTGATGGTCTGAGGACATTGTTGGCAGCTGGTGGATACTTCTCTATCATACTGTTGTTTTTTTTTTCTTTTTTTTAGTCCTTTTAATAAGTGATTGTACCATCTAAAAACTATCTATCTGAGTATGTAGTTCTGGCCTCGCAGGTATGATTTCCTCGTTTTTTTTTTCTATTAACAAAGCGTGGTCTTTACTTTGTCCAGGACCATCTGGTGCTTCTGATGTTGGTAAGTCTTGATTCGGATAAGTTATTTCCTCAGCTAGCGTGAGAGGATCTTCTAATGCATCTGCAAATGCAAAAGATTTTTGTTGGTTTTGCTACTTATTATATCGATTGCATCTGCAAATGCAACGATCTATTAGCCTAGTTACAGCATCTGCAAATGCTGCAATTTCTGTTTTTGAACAGAAAAATAGGTTCATGAATATGTTCACTACCTGCAACTGCAATTGCAGACAGTGGGTACGATGGATTGTATCTACTAATACAACGAACTATTCACCTTTTTGCTTGCTGCTTAACCCTGGTTATGCTTTCGTCTGCATCTGCAAGTGCAACGATTTTTTAGCATATTTACAGTATCTGCAAATACTGTAATTTCTGTTTTGAACAGAAACCAAGAGTGTAATAATTCGCTACCTCCAATGCAATGATTTTATGTAAGAGGGTTGCAATAGTATGGTGGTTATTTGTTTTTGGTGGTTATTTGTGTTTGTATCTGCAAATACATAGCACTATACCGTTTTATTTTTGTCAATACATATATCCTTTACATCGGCAAATGTAGGGATATAGTGTGCCTCTAACCACTCCAACATAATACACCTACTGGGGTGGAGGCTGTTGGGGCCCTTCACATCTGCAAATGTGAAGGCCAATTTTAGTTAAAGTTATTCGCATCTGCAAATGCGAATTTGTAAATAGGTATTGATATTATTTAGTAACATCTCTTGCAAGCAATGTTTACTCCAATTTTTTCCCTCACCGGTCGGCTCATATCAACACGAATTGTTTAAAAATAATGCGTTCCGGTATACATCGCTTCGACAAAGCCGAACGATAACATTCCGATAAATTTATGACGAGCGGCTAAATCCCGAGTTGCAATCCAAAATATTGCGCGCGATGCGACACGAATCCATGTCTACGTCCTAGCAAAATTTCTATTAATTTATCTTTTTCCCTTAATTTTGGGTTACTTTCGGTTAGCCTTGGGTTAGTTTTGGTTAGCACTTGGTTAGTTTTTGTTGATTGATCCCCCGTTGCGAGCAAAGCGAACGGAGGGGCATGCAAAGCTATAATAATACCCAACTTGGGTTTTAGTCGCTCCTAAATTATGAGTCAGCTTGCCTTTGTGGCTAGTTTTTAAGGGTTAATTTCGTGAGAAAAGGGCACTCTTCGACTTACTTAAAAAAAATTATTTTTTTTTTTTGAAAATTATTTATTAATGCAGTAATAATAATTACAGTATACATAGCCCTTAATCCTCTAGACAGTGTTTTTAACACTGGTATTGAGGATAATTGCATTTTAGTAATAATAACAGTTGGATTTCCTATAAACTCTCTAGTATTGTGGCTATGAATATCCTTTGAAATTATTATGATAATATTTGATTTTTGAGTGAGCTTTATTTATTATCCTGTAGATAAGTGGATCATGATTAAATATAACTTTTAGTTTTTTGTTTTGCAATATTTGCATCAAATCGAATTGTAGTGTATAGTCCCACATCAGCGAATATTAACTACGACAAGAAGGCCCACTCAATGGCAAGAGAGCGCTACAAAGAAATCGTCGTTTATTTTCTTCGTTGCTTGGTAACGATCGGCGAACTTCGCCGCACACAGGTTGAATTTAAATAAAAGCTGGCCATAAACGATATTTTCGTTTGCGGTATATTTAATCAAATTTATGACGAAATTATTTATAGCACTCTAATACTCTATTTGGCTTTGGAAAAACACAATTGATATCTTCTGAATTGTTTGCAGCACCCTGTCAAACTTACGTTATGTTTTTTATTATTATTATCACCAAATAAATATTTTGATAAAGTTTGTATTCAACTGGCTGTTTCAAAAATCTGTTAACGTTTTTAATTAGTTATTATTGATAACAATACTCAAGGTATGTAATAACTAATATTTAAAAGATTTTGATTTTGTGTTAATGGTTTCACCATATTTCCGAATACTAATATTCTGACAAAAGACATCACGAAGAAAATGTTGCTCGAATTTGCCCCATCTTTTAATATGTAATTAAATTTTGGCGTTTTGGGTGATTTTGAAGTTGGTTAAAGGTTTCGCACAATATTTTTACTGTATATTTCATTCCTATTTTGTAATACAATACAACTAAAAAATAGCGATATTATCTTATATCGAATATTGACTCGACTATAGAATTTAGGCGTGAAAATTAATCTGACAAAATGATGAGCTGGTCTATGGCCTCCGCGTCAAAGGTCGCCTGCCAACATGATTGTTTTATTTGTATCATGGCCTGTCGATATTCTGCTAGTGTTCGCGCGGGGAAGGAGACACACCGTTGACATGCCGCCGCGGAGAGTGATCCTTATTATCATATAGTTTTGCCCAAATACATAATAAAAAGATATAAAGACTGATGTACTATACTGCTAACGTGCTAACACTCCGTTGCGGTTATGTGTTGGTGTTATACCTAATTGTGCAACAACTGAAGCCAGATTATCAGAAAATGGCGCGTCGAAATGAGGATCCCTTATTGGCTAAATTTGTAACGTGCGCAGTTTTCCCTGAGCTGTCTTGTTTGAGCATTTACGTTTCTCTGTTTTTTTTTTGCTTCATATGTTGTACTGAAAGTATTTTCAAATGTCATTTAAATTACCCTTAACGCAACGCATTATTAAATTGGAATTTTAAAAGCTATATCTGTTGTAAAGTCATCGGTACGAGTGGGCAAGAAATTGAATAATCGATTAAACGCTTAATATTTTAGCAAATAACTGAATAATCGATTATCGATATTTTCTGAAATATTAATCGATAAGTCGATTAAGCGATAATTTCTTAAAAGTGAATCGAATAATCGATTATTGTCGCCCACCCCTAATCCCATAATATTGTAGTAAGTGAAACTGAAGCTGAAATTTCGGTAGAATCATTATTGCTGATGCAAGACTGATGTTATTATAAAAAGAGGTAATAAATACTTTGGCTGAATCAGCAGATAAAAATGTATAATTTAGTTTTAATTTGTAAATATGGCTTTGATATTACCTTGGGATAGTCAGAATATAAGCAAGTGTTTTTGAACAACAGCTGCACTGATGCTTCTATATTTTTTACTAGTTTCGTCCCTATCAGATTAATTTTTTAAAATAGCGATAACTCTGAAATACATGTATGGCAAAATTGCGGGCCCTCATCAACGCGCTTCTGTCGTCCGCTTAACATTCATTTTGCTCGTGAGATTCCTGAATTAACCGTTGCAAAAACAAAATTTGGATCATCGAATTAAAAATTTAAAACCCTTTTTTTACAACGGAGGAGCCCTTAATTTTCAAAATCATTTTTTAAAACGATTTAAGAACATACAAATGATTTTTATACAGGATTTTTATCGTTAGTGATAATTGATACTCCCTATATATAAATATAGATGATGAGCAAAAAATTCAACAATTATTTGTCTAAAACACGATATATTAAACGTGTAATACTTAATAGCTTTTATGTCTTATTTCTGGTAAACCTTATTATGGCCAGCTTTCCTAGAAATTCGACCAGTGTGCGCCGGGTCCAAAGGTCACATGCCAGTATCATGCTAGTTTTCGCGCGGGGAAGGAGACATACCGTTGACGTGCCGCCGCGGAGAGTGAATCTTCTTATCGTAGTTATTATTCGCTGCCCACATGTAGCCCATACGGGGATCAATTATCGAAAACGTGATAATAGTACGAAGGCATTATAACTATTTGTTTCTATTTTTTATATTCCTTTATATGGTAAAAACGTTTTATTCTATGTAAAATATTAATAATGTAACCACTTTTTGTGATTGAATAGTATTGCTTTGGTAGGATGTACGATTACGATTAGACGAGATTACTAGAGAACGATTCGAATAGCTCGTATCGTTAACTTTTGCTTATTATTTATATTCATTTCGATATAATATATTTCAATTCCGAATATATTGTTTGATTCTGTGTATAATTGTGCACAGACGACAAATGTAACAATGTTTTGTCATGCCCTCGTATATAAATAACAGTTTCTAAGTAATTTTTGACTGTAACCCGTTCGCACTCTATTTTATTCCAATATAGTTAGTTTTAGAAGTTTGAGAGTATTTTCCATTTTAATTTTATTAAGTACAAAATTAAGGGTTACAAGTGTCATATTTATTCATAATACTAAGGTAGCTTAGTATTATACACATTATGCTTTTATACGAGAGATAGATCTGTTTTTATACATATAAGATAACCAGGTATTTATGTATATTTGAAATTTTGGCATATAAACTTATGTGAACTCACCCCCTGATTCGCTTCTTCCGATGAATATTGCTCCCTTTTTTCGCCTCATTTGCGAGCAAGACATATCACTACACATACACTGTACTTGAAATACGATTTCTAGGCATTTTTCTTCTTAAAACCAAAAGAAAGAACCGATTTACGGATTCTTGCTTGTCACCGATCGGTACAAAATTGTAATGGCGCATCAAGGCGATAAGCTCGAGCGGCTAGCCAGGGTCGGCTGAATCACCATGTTTTTAGATAACTTCTTTAAAAATTGTACCGATTGGGAAAAAGTTGTATACTACAAAGTGTAATGAGGGACGGCGAAGATGCGAAGGATAATACATAAAGGTTTGCTCGATGTCTATAAATATGTTTAAATGTAATTTAAGATCTGTTATTATTATTTAACGCAGTTCGAATATTGGCAATGTTTGATTAAGAAATTCATATTTTAGTGCGCATTTTCTAAACTTCTCATATATTTACAGACATGTGTTAATCTTTTATCTATAAAATAATAAAAAAATCAAGTCAAAAAGTGCAAGGGTTTCCAAATTACAGCCGGATTTCTAAACCCCTAAAATGCTATTTTCGCGTGGCCGTGAAGCGGAGCCTTAAGGTACTATAAATGCCATCTGCTTCTAGTACCTCCCGATTGTTGTCCACCGATCTCCATATAAGATCGGTGTTGTTGTCACTTCTTCAATTATTTTTCTTTCTTACTTAGTTGCATTTCCTGCAACAAAATGTAAATCTTTAAAACACAAGGTCATCTTTATGTTTAAGGTTATAGGACTGCTTTCTTTAATGTCTTTAAAATTACATTTCTATTTAATAATATTATATTTTTATTTACAGATTTTTTGCGCCGTGCGATAGTTACAACAGTTTAACCTAAGGCAACAGTGACGCGAGATCGCAAGAGAAACCTAACTATATTATCAAATTAAATCAGTGTCTCGATGCCATTTGAAGTATCAAAGGCCATTCGGGAAAATACTCAACCTGGAAAATAATATATTTCGACCTTGGAAGCCAATAACATTTCCCACATATCGTAGGCTCGTTTAACGGTAAACATGTTTTTATAACAAAAACCTTCAAAGACACAATACTCATATTACGAAACTATAAACAGAATTTTTCCATTGCTTAATGGCTAGCGTTAGTTGTCGGAACGATGCGATGGTAAGACTTAGTTATTCGATAGTTTTTTCTAGAAGTCTATTAGAAATGTATCATCATCATCTGTACTACCAACAGTTAAAGGGTCTTATTTGTTGAAAAAACAGTTTATGAGGCACTAACCACTGGTAATTATGAAAACAAAGTGTCAACCACGGAATAAATATATTAAATTCTAAAATTTATGTTATGGATAAATTCGGGCAAAGTCGACCGAAGGATTTGGTAAAATTGACAAAACGACCTTTCATGAAATCCGCTGCGCCATTAGACCAAATTCAAATGTGTGTTTACAGACGGTGTTTATTCGGTTTGTTTGGTTTAAAAGGATTTCGTCGTTGAAGTGCGCATTTGTAGAAGTTTGTTACGTTCGCTTTTACGGCGTCCGAGCAAACGGCCCATGTTTATTTGCATAATAGAAATTCCTGTCATCGGAACTTTTCCTGCGTCGCATAAGGCTTTGTAGTGCGGATTAACAAAGTTAAAACACATTTTAAGTATCGTAGTTCATATAGGGATGATATAAGCAAATATTAAATAGACCATGTGCTCGAGCTAAACGTGCGGACTCGCCGAAGCTTACTTAGACTTCATATTAGTCCACTTCAAGTATAGTCCTCTAGCCAGGAAAGAAATAGAATAAAAAAGAACTGCAAAAACTATTAGGAGAAACCACAGACATCAACGACATAGAAGATGTGGTGACATACAAAAAAACAACCTTGCCAAAGCAGGATAGAAAGCTTGGTTCTACCTCGATTGCCAGTAGTAACCTGCTTCAGATAAAGTCGACTTAGCACCTGACATTTGGCACCGAACCAAGCCCTTTAGAAATGCTTTATTAGCTTGACTGGCAATATCAAACATTTTGCCTACGACCAAGAACCACAATCAGACTTAAACAAAATAATAAATAACTCACTGATGCAATATGAGACATGCTGATGACATATGAAGAAACTATTTCTCCATACCACTCCAAACCAGAATAGCCAGGCACATCAAGCAATCCACTCAGCTGAAGTTCTTGGAAACCCGCCTATATTCTAGACCATAATCGAGTGGAAGACCCTGGGAGCAGCGACTGGTCAAAAATATCGATAAACTTAGAAGCGAGATTGGTCAACTAACAGCTGCCAGAGACGGCCGTGCCAGTAGGAAACTCCAAGAGCGGGCCCAATGTATTGTGGAAAATAACAAATGTCATGCCAACCATAACCCCTCAAATGAAACCATTGAGCAGGTCTTGGATACATTAAAGCAGCGACTGGCTGCAATGTCCGAAAGATTGCGCCGATATTGAATATCGCATATGAAAATATGCGAAAACATAGTAATTGGCTATTTAGTACAAACGAAAAACGGTTTTACCGCAACCTGACCCAGGAGGAAGGTAAAGAGGATGGCCAGCCTCCTACGAAAGAGCAAATTCAAGATTTCTGGTCGGATATATGGGCTGTCTCGGCGCAAGCAGAGCGGATCAGACGCGAGGGAGAAAAGATGGATCATCTCCCACATATGGCTGATAGTCACATAACTTTGGAAGAAGTCAGAAAGTCTATTCAAGATTCTCATAATTGGAAGGCTGCTGGGGCCGACCGTATTCAGAACTTCTGGTACAAGAGATTCAAGAGTATACACGCAAGCATAACCCGCCATTTTAATACCTTCTGGCTCGACCCAACAAGTGTACCACGATTTATTACCCTGGGCGTTACCCATTTAATATCGAAAGATCACGATACCCAGAACCCAGCCAAGTACAGACCGATCACTTGCCGGCCAACGATCTATAAGCCTTTGACATCAGTCCTCGCAAACAAAATATATCAACACTGCGAGGCTCACAATATACTAGCTTAGGAGCGAAAAGGCTGCGCAAGAAGGTCCCACGGTTGCAAGGAGCATCTTTTCATTGACTCTGTTATAGTGGAACAGGCCATTACCAAACAACATAATCTTTCTACCGCTTTTATATATTACAGGAAGGCATTTGACTATGTCCCACATGCGTGGCTACTCAAGGTCCTGTTGTAAACCTTCTGAAACACCTCATGGACCTATGGAACACTCAACTGTGCCTCACAGCAAACCAAGGGGAGGCAACTGCATCAGTCGTCTAAATTAAAAGAGGTATTTTCCAGGGTAATTCCCTAAGCCCCCTATGGTTCTGTTTGGCTCCAAACCCACTCTCTAATATGCCAAATAGCAGTCAACATGGCTACCTCTTAAAAACTGATAGGGATTTTCAGCATAGAGTGGCACACCTTTTATATATGGATAATATAAAATTGTACGCGAGCACATCCTCTCATATTAAGGCCCTACTAAAGACTACGGAGGTGTTCTCGAAGAATATAGGTATGCAGTTTGGATTTGACAAGTGTAAAACGCAGACTGTAATACGTGGAAAACATGCTGTAACAGGACCCTTTGAGCTGAATAGCGGAGAATCGATTGATCCTATGGAGGTGGGTGACTCATACAAATACCTAGGCCTACAGCAATCCATTCGTAGGGAACACACCAAAATTAAAGAGGAAGCCTTAAAGAAGTATGTAAGTCGGCAAACAACCATTATTAAAAGTCAATTGTGCATTAGTGCACTTAACAAATACGCCGCCGCCGTGTCAGCTCTCTCCTATACATTCGGAATTGTAAAGTGGACAAAAACAGATATCGAGCGAGTTGAAAGAACTACAAGAACAACGATGACAAAATATAGAATCCACCACCCAAAGTCAGCAATCGAACGAATGACGCTGCCAAGGACACACAGTGGCAGAGGAGTTGCTGGAAAACTAGTTCATAACTTAAGAAAATACTTCATTGAAAAAGCCGATGTTTCTCTACTCCATAATGCAGTCACTTTGGCGGATAAAGGATATACATCATTAAATCTGAGCAATCCCCGGAACATACAGGAGATAACAAAATCCGAGCATTTTGAACTAGTATTGGAGACCTGGAAACAGAAGGCCCTGCATGGGAGGCACCCTCATGAACTTGGCTCTGAAAATTTCGACACACCTGCATCGAGCTATCGGCTGACTCATGGGGATCTATTCCCAGAAACAGAAGGATTCATGTTTGCTGTCCAGGATCAGGTAATGCCTACCAAAAATTATCTGAGATATATAGTCAAGGAGCAAGCTGTGGAAAATGACAAATGCCGCAAATGCCTAACTAGTGCGGAGACAATTCAGCACATTACGTCTGGATGCCCAATACTTACCTACAGCGAGTACCTCCACCGCCATAATTGTGTGGCTCAGATTATTCATCAGGGGCTGGCACATAAGCTTAAACTTGTTGGCAATACCACACAATACTATAGATACACCCCTGAAGCTGTTCTAGAAAATCAAAATCACCGCATCTACTGGGACAGAAGCATTATAACAGACAGAAATATACCAGCGAACCGGCCGGACATCGCTTGGATAGATAGGCAGAGGCGGACAACTTGGCTGATTGATATCGCCATTCCTAATAACAACAACTTGCAAAGTACAACTACAAGTAAGCTTACTAAGTATGCAGATCTTGTTCATGAAATAAAACAGGAATGGCATCAAGACAGCGTTTCCATTGTGCTACTGGTAATTTCATCTACAATATCCGTGTCAGCGGTGGAGGAGAACTGAGGCTGTATGCATTCATTACCTGATGGTTCGGACACTAAAGAATTGATTGCTTTGATGAAATAGAAACATTATCTCTCTTTACACAAAAGGGCGACAAAAAGATATGCTACAACCCTTACGAATATCAACAAAATATTTTCAAGCATCGTACTCTGCCGATTTTCACCCGATACAGAGGAAATCACTGGCGAATAAAAAGCAAGTTTGGTATATGCTAAACCGACTTTTCAGCATCTACAACTCATGGAGGCCTACAGAAACTTCATCGATATAAAAGAAACAGAAACATAACAATGCATAAAAGCCAATGAGGAAGCCAAGGCAAAATAGGAAGCTTAGTCCTACGACGATTGCCAAAAACTAAGTTTCACAAGATTAAAATAAAAATGAGAATATTATCAAAAATAAGCCCCAAAACTAGCAATATAAAACCTTTTTACCTAGAAGTGGAAGTATAAAGAGCAATCCACTTAACTGAATTCCTAGCAAACTCGCCTATATTCAACGACACAACTGAGCGAAGGACTAGCAAGACGACTGACGAGGATGGTGCCTTCTCCAGAAACTTTTAGGCAAGGTGGTGAAACCTGCTTCTATGTATTCATTACCTCAAGAATCGGAGGAAGAGGAGATGATTGCAGGCAAATGGAAAGAAGAACAAACAATCCCAGGCGCAAAAGAACTTTAAAATGATATGCAACAACTATTGGCCTTATGAACACCTGCATAATACTTTCAAATGTCGCACTCTAGCTTGTTATGATATTAACAACATATAGTAAAGATATCAGTTGAATTTCCAAGATCTCTATACGATTGATTGTCCACTTCCCAAACTGGGTTAGAATTTGCTTGCTGAAGTGCAACATTTGAAAGTATTTTGAAGGTGTTCGTGGACAACAATAAAGTCGATGTTGATCAACTAGCAGACACACATTTAGAGTGCTATTCGGCACAATCGGTCAAATCCAGGGGTACCAAGTCCGCATAGCGACTTATTTCTCGACTGTCAGAAGGCATTTGATTCGGCGGAAATCTGGTTGGTGCTGGAAGCAATAATTCAGACCCAATTAAAACAAATTTAGAAGGGGAACCAAGGTGGACGGCTGTAGAGAACAGATTTCTAAAAGAAAATATAAATGATTCGGTCACGCCACTAGAGAAAAAAATGAGCTAGTACTCGAGACACTGATGTGTAAACATATCCTATATCGGTATATACTAATATTAGAGCAGCCCTCGTAAACTCACTGCGCATGGTTATGAAGTCACAACCACTTACACATTTCCGTCTCCATCCGCATGCACATTTCCGTCTCATTTGCCGAGATTTACCCTCATACCGCCGCGTAAGATGTTTACACATCAAAATGTGCACAAGACCGGCATGCAGTCGATTTAAAAAATGTGTAATCAGCAGATGACATGGCGATATTGTACCCAGAAAATAGCCAAAAAAATGGATATTTGTTGAGCAAAAAAACCTTGCGTGAAAAAAATAGAAGAAGCTGAAAACTAAGGAAAAGAGGAAGGAGAAATGGTAGCCTCGACAGAGTAAGACTATAGGAAACAATATAGGAATCGCGAATCCTCAATCCAATCAGCTAGGGCGCAAAATCAAGGCCTATCTAAGGGTCTACTGAAGAAGTGATAGGGTATAAGAAAAATACAGTGAAATATTGGCTATAAATTCAGGTTGAAGCAGAAATGTATACCATCATCACTGATGCTGCTTAACATAGCTCCAGCATACCAAACAGATATATGAAGCCGTACTCGAATTCAAAAACAGATTAATAAAAATTAAATTAACCCAATTTTTTTCAGGTGATCATTATCATAATTTCGTTTAGTGCATAACATAAGTAAGGGGGGAATCCCTAATGCCTGTCTTGAGCATTTTTAATCTAATTAATTCGCAAGAGCATTGTGTCGTCGGTCCATTTAATTGGACATCTTTCTCTACTCCTACATACTAAATACTTCCCTTTTTGGTTTTCACTCGACAATATTCTTGGTCCGCAGTTCATTCATGATTCTGGTGATCAGATCAATGCCATCTCACAACCACCAGTACCTATTTGCCTTATTTTTCCATTGGGAACCATAGTTCTGAGGCCCTGAAGGAGCGGGACATGGGGCTTGTGGCGGGGCTCCTCACAAGGCACTGCCGCTTGAACAGGCATTTTTACGTGCTGCGGATCGTGGAAGATCCGAAATGCAGGTGATGCTTGGCTGCCGAGCCTGGACAACACAAGAAAGATCTAGCCAATGAAGCTGTTTGCCTTCGCTAGTGAGGCCAGGCTATCCGGCTGAATTGGTTTGTGAGTGGGCGCACAATGGGACGCATTATTTGAAGACTTTTACACTTAAGGCATATAAGGATTTCAAATTTAAGTGTTCCCTTCAAGCCTACTCCTCTGGCAATTTTATATGTCTCGTTATACAACTTACTCCAATGTTGTGGTCGGAATACTTCCAAGAAGTTCATCAATTTTGGTGAATTTCATTTGAATGGATTTTGAGACAAGCATGTCCTAACACCCGGTGAAGCTCTCTGCAACATTTCTAATTCTTAATTTAATAGAACGACATCTAAACAAAAAGAAAGAACAATAAAATCACAATGTTTCACTTGTGAGCTATTCCAGAAGTATTTCTGTTGACTTCTTGAATCAATCTTATGGACTTAACTTAGTAGCGGACATAATGAAGGCGAATTAATAGTAAGATCTCCCCTCGATCCCCGAAGCACTAAAAGCATTAGGTATATTTTCAACTAAGCCTAATAGTCAAAATTCAATATCTTGTTATTGTAGATAAAACACTGTAAGGAAAAAAATATATAAAACCGAGACGGAGACGTCCAAAATGGTAAACAACATATTTTCTCATTTCATTTCTCATATGCGTGTAGAAGAAATATACATATCATTTAGCTAATATTTCACATAGCTATTTGACAACAATTTTTGAATGTATGGTGTTTTTAACGTATTTCTTCTTCAGGCTTTTTTGCATGTATCTCCATTAATATCGCCATGTGTGTGATCTCAATATTTTTTTGCGATTTTGAGGAAAAAGTATTTGAAATGGTTTGTGGCTTTGCAGCAAATTACTTAGTAGTATGTATCTGACATTCGGTAGCATCGATGCCTAGAGGAAGGACGTTTTTTTGGTTATTTAAGGTTCGGATCTCATTTGTTCATTAGTGCCAAATGTACAGGGTGGCTCGAATTCGTGTCTATGTATGGGGAACTAGAAAACCGTAAGAGATACAGTGTCGGTCAAATTAAAGCAAAATTGCGCATTTAGGTGCCTAACAGTATTCCGTTTAGAAAGTTTTAAAATTCCACCTACTGGAATTTTGCTTATAAATTGAAAAAAAATAAAAAAATATATTTTTTTAATTTATAAGCAAAATTCCAGTAGGTGTGTTTTTCCATCAAAGTACCTATTATCACGTAGTATAATTATAAATTCTTGATGTTCTCTATTAAATAAATTTTTCAATTGGTTAAAAGTTGAAAATATTTTATCTTTGCACTAAGCAACTTGTTTGAATAATAGTTCATAGCCATAATCTCGAAAAAAAAAATTTACTTCTTTTTATTTTTAATACTGGCTCAAATTTTCCACTTAATACAAAGGCAAAATAAAATATGTTTATACAATATAAAAATTTCAAAAGTACCTACCTTAAATTATTTAAAATTACGCCAAAGCAAAATATATAATTTAAAAAAAAATAAAAAAAAAAATTAAAAAAAAAAGTAAAAAATAAAAACACATATTCATATTAATAACGCCAATACCATCGGAAAAACGATAAAAAAATTAAAGTTCGTATTTAAAAAAAGAAAGTTGATGATGATCCCTTGAAGACGAAACGTCGGATTTCAAACTGGATACCATCATTGGTTAGAGCGGAAAAAGTGGCAATGCAAAAGTGCAATTCAATTTGAAATCCGTTTTTAAATAAGCCTAGGAAAAAAATAAAACGATTTTTCAAAATTTCGTTTTTTTCCGGATATCTCCGGAAATACTCGGAATTTTAAAACTTTCTAAACGGCGTATTGTTAGGCATCTAAATGCGCAATTTTGCCTTAATTTGACCGACATTGTATCTCTTACGGTTTTCGAGTTCCCCATACATAGACACGAATTCGAGCCACCCTGTACACGTGTTAATTGTTAGGGTTATGGACCAATTGGAATCGAAATACTAATAAAACCGCGTACCAGAATATAAACTATTTTAACAACTGTATGGTATGGTAAAGTCGGCAGAATCCTAAGGAAGCATCAAATCAAGCCAATTTTCAAGCCACAGCGAACCTTAGCCCAAGTACTCGGAAATCCAAAGGGCAAAGTAAAGTTTGAGAACCAAGGAGTGTACAGCATACCTTGCAGGTACTGGCAAAAATCATACATAGGGCAGACAAATAGATGAATTTCAACTAGAATCCAGGAGCACAAGAACAGCATCAGAACGAAGCGCTCTACGCTCTACCAACGCGCTTTCTGTGTGAACTGCCTGATGATTCGGCCACTTTCCTTATATCAATTTCTCTTTTGCCCACGGCCAGTTATCATCGAGATATTTTCGGCTAATCGTTCATAAAAACTAACTAGAAGAACGGAAACATCTGTGTCGGGACTATAAACTATAATTTTGATTTCTTTTCCATAATATTCGGTCACACGATCTCCATGAAGTATTAATAATGTATCGGCTTCCTCATGATCGTTTTCTAATAAATTTTCTATCAGAGGCTTATTTGAGGTAGTTATGTTATTATGTGAGATAACAATATGCCTAATTTATCCACATTCTAAAACTTTTTTGGTTAGAAATTAAGTGAGTTCCTTTTTTGCTTTTGAGTTCGATAAAGAATCTTTGAGCGAAATATTTTTTATTAATGTTCCATCTGTAACATGATAAGTGGCTTCAGAATAGTTTTTACGTCTTTTATACCTAGTGAAACTTTTTAATGAGTTCTCCTTATGTATCAAAAATTAAATGGACTTCATCGAAGGATCGAGTAACTTCTATTAAAATCAAAATAAAGGCATTTGCAAAATCTATGCACGTCTTCATGTCTGGAGATTTTGAAATACTCTGCACTAAAGCCATTCCGTCCACCAAAATTACTGATCTGCGTTTGACTAATGATGGATCCAAGGGCGTGTGAGTTGGGCCATTTTTAGAAATTTCTATCAGTTTTTGCATAAGTTTATATTTATCGGTAGGCAGTAGAATGCTTCCATCAGCGGCAAACAATGATTGAGCAACTGAGCCAAACTCATATTCTCCTACTGCGCTTCTTAAATCAATATCTTGGCGAGTCCTCGAAACTAAAACTAAACGCTAAAGTAGACATCTTTCTTCTCTGATTTCTAATATTTTTTCGTTTTGTTTTGTTCTAGATTTTGCATTTGATGATTTATATGTTTTTAATTTCATCTTGTGAATTGTATCCCATATTCCTACTTTTCCTTCAAAAATTGTTTCAGCCTCAAAAGCCTTGTATCTTTCTTCTCCGAACTTATCTCCGTTTAAGATATCTCGCGCTACTTGTTTATCTAAAACTTTGCCGGTAAAAAGATTACTCACTTCATCAGTGTCGGGTATCTCAGAAATGTAAAAGAGAGGCAAGGTCTATCACTTTTTGATTTTTTGGGTAAAATTACACAAAAATTACATATTTAAAATTCTTAATATATTTTTTTTGGAAAATATAGATCCTCCCGAGTATTTTGCTTTTTTGTTTTCAAAAATCTGTTAATTAATAACAAAAATATGATTTTTTAAAAATTGTACTCGCCGCCATCTTGAAACAGGCGTATTTAAAAAAAAGGGATTTTCAAAAATGCTAACATTGGAAAATCTCATCAGGGCTATTAGCATTTTCATAAAAAAACTATTTTTTAAACTTAGCACGAGATCGAAGCTAGCGGCCATTTTTGAGCCCTATGATAATAGACTATTTACCAACAGGACACTCCATCGCTTTCACCAACGCTAAACAAGTAGCCACAGTGGACCGCTACAAAACTCGCATAACCAGAGAAGCCCTAGAAATCGAAAATAACGGACAGCTCAATAAGCGCGACGACGCTCTCAACATTTTAAAAGTTTGGTAGCCTTTTCTTAAGATTCTAGAAAATCACTCAACAAACCAACCACAACATTATCGAAGCAAGGAAAATCGAACCAACGGAGGCGGAGCCTATGCTACGTTACAATCTGCGCAGATGCCAGCCTATAAAAGCAGATGCACAGAGTGTACAATTATGGTACCGGATCTAGCACTTTTTGAATACATTCAGTACGCAAATACGTTTAGTCTAAAAAACTAGTACGTTTTCAAAATGTCACTCAGGCATGAAAAACCAATTGAATGAAGGTATGTGTCCTTTTTTTAAACATCTAATTACAGGTTTCAGTACGAAAAGTTTCAGACGTAATTTTGTTAAAAACTAAAATAAGAAATAGGCTCGAAATTGAGACCCTAAGTGATAGTTTGCATTCCAAAATTTGGACGAAAATTGTTGTTAGGTATATGTGGACACCCTCACTTTCTCTTTTAAAAAGAAAAGAAATTTATAAATATTTAGAGCTGTTCAAAAAGAAATATCTACTGAAGTTTTGTTGATTTCTGTCAATTAAAAATTATTTAGTTTTCAAAAATTACAAAAAAAATTACCTATCGAAAAATATTTATTTCTTGTTTTCATTATTTAGTTGTATTAAGCTTATAACTGCATTATGTTATTTATGATTATGTGTACAAATAATATATTATTTAAAAAATATTTTATATTGATTGTATTTTTTCTTACCCACATTGGATGTGCTGAAATTGTAGTACTTTTTTATAAAATCTAGTACTTTTTTACCCCCAATCTAGTAACAAACAAAAATAATTGCTGGGAATCAGTTCGAACCCAGAAGCGGAGCGAGCAACA
>JAEQML010067458.1:0-19068 GCA_016904865.1 Pissodes strobi
CGATAAGCGATCATTTCTAATACGACTGTTTGATGTGCCATCTATGGACCTCGAAACATATCTGTGAGACGAATTAATTTTTTATTACAGAGAACCTTAAAATGTTTTCTAGTGCATCGAGTTTTCAGTTTTATCCGTTTTGTCGCTTATGACCGATATGTATCCCTCTTTGTTTAATGGTCTCTCTGTCATACTCATTGGTTAGCTAACTATACTCCTTTATTCAAACAACGCTTAAACTAAATTTTGCCGCTTTTTATTTGAATAAAAATTCGGTTGCGAAATAGCCCGATGCTCCTCGGATGTTATCGCCAAAATTTTCGCCAACGTTGCCAGCATCCCTATTAATTTCTTATTTGAAAAAATTAATATATCTTGAAAAGAGTGTTAAACTAATTATACATCAACACTTTTTAAGATTTAGTATTTTATGTGTGAAAAATGGCTATGTGATTATAACTCAGCATCTCGCTATAGACAGAGGAGATCCCCTCAGTCTCAACAGAACAAAAAAGCATTGCTTATTAAAACCTATTTTACGACCGGCAACACTGTGTGCGGGATGTCAATTGTCAAATGCGATCGCGGCAAAGAAGAGCGTCCTATTGAATTGAGCGTTCTGTTTATCTTGTTTTTCGTTTAATATCCTATATTTTAGATGACTTAAGCATTATAATACTAGTGACTAGTGCTTTCCAATTATTAATAAAAGGTAAGTAGTATTTTATTACTATCATGGATTATAAATATAAGTTTAGCAAATATTACAAAAGCTCTCGAAAGCAATTACAATTATTTGAACGTAGTCGCAGATCTTTGAATTTGAATACACGAACCTTGGAAACTTCCTCTGAGGCGTGCTCTGAGGTAGAAATGCAGACTTTGTTAGGAAATGCTAATAAGAGTAGTTCTGATAGTGAATTAGGCAGTGATAAAGGCTCAATAGTACAAAATTTCTCTGACTTGTCGAGTGATTTATTAACTTCTAATAATGTTCCTATCGATGCATCTGCTGCTTTGATACCTTCAACCCCAACATCATGCTTAAATGATGTTTTAAATTTTAATATTGTCGAATCTCATAAAACCTTAAACTTAGAGTTATCTGAGTGGGCAATAAAACATAACATTTCACATACTGCAATGAATGACCTGTTAAAATGTTTAAAACCCTATCATTTAGAACTTCCAGGTGATTTAAGAACATTGCTACGTACTCCAAGACAAGTAAGTTTAAGTACTATTGAATCTGGGGAGTATTGCCATTTTGGTGTACAACATTGCATTACTAAGCTTCTATCGCAGTTACCTGCTGGATTCAAAATGACAACAGAAATTGAAGCCTGTATTCATGTTGATGGTTTACCCATTTCGAAAAGCTCTGGTAGTCAGTTATACCCTATTCTATGTGGTCTGTTCCAAAATTTTCATAAGGTAGAAATTATTGGTATATATCATGGTTATGAAAAACCTAAAGACGCTAATACATTTTTAAGTGAGTTTGTAACTGATTTGAATAATGTAATAACAAATGGTATAGTTTTCGGTAGTCAGTTATTTTCACTAAAAATTAAGTGTTTTATCTGTGATGTTCCTGCAAAGTCTTATATTACATATACTAAGGGGCATGCAGCCTATATGTCATGTACTAAATGTTGTGCAGTAGGGGAGTATTTTGAAAATAGGGTTTGTTTTCCTGATATAAAAAATATTGTATTACGTACACATTCAAGTTTCCGGGAAAAATTACAGGAGGAACATCATTTGGGGACATCAGTAATTGAAAAGATTCCAAACATAGATATGATAAAAAGTTTTCCGTTAGATTACATGCATTTAATTTGTTTGGGAGTTATGAAAAAATTAATAGTTTCATTATGGCTATCTGGTAAACCATCAACAAAATTGTCATTTAACCAAGTTACGAGGATATCTGAATCAATATTAGAACAAGCTCATAATATTCCAAAAGAATTTACTCGTAAACCCAGAACCCTGAGTGAATCTAGAAGGTGGAAAGCAACAGAGTTCCGTCAGTTTTTGTTCTACACCGGACCAGTAGTTCTAAAACAAGTTTTATCAACTGATAGATATACAAATTTTTTAACTTTGCATGCAGCTCTAACAATTTTATCATGTAATCGGCTTTCTGATCTTTTTGACTATGCACATGAGTTATTAACGTATTTTGTGGAATCATTTATTGCTCTTTATGGGGAACAATATGTTTCGCACAATGTTCATAACCTATTACATATAACTGATGACGTGAAGTTGTTTGGACCTCTGGATAACTACAGTGCTTTTCCGTTTGAGAACTACATGCAAACTATAAAAAGGGACCTTAGAAAAAATGACAAACCACTTCAACAAATTATTAACAGGAAATGTGAACGTGATTTAAATGTAAGAAATTTTAGGCCAAAATCGCAACAATTTCCATCATTTGAAAATGATCACTGTCAGGGACCCATTGTTGCAAATATGTCTGTTCTTTCCCAGTACAAAACAGGGGTGTTTAAAAATTGTGTGCTTAAAATATTAGAACCGAATAATTGCTGCACCTTAGCAGATGGTTCCATAATCGATATAAAAAATGTTGTTTTAACAGATCGTGGTATGGTTATTTTGGGGCATGAATATTTGCTAAAGGAAAATTTTTATGTTAGACCATGCGAATCTTCCCTGTTAAATATTTTTATTGTCAGTGACTCAGGTCCTCTGCAATCTTGGAATTGTAATAAAATTGCATTTAAAAATGTAAAGTTATCATATCAAAACAAATTTGTTGTTTTCCCTCTCTTGCATACAGAATAAGTGCTATTTTTTACTAGAATGCATAGTTAGCTGTTATGTATAATGATTTATTTTAAAAGAAGTGCCTGGGTATTGTAGTGGTGTACTAATAAAAATCAAAATAAAATAATTTTTATTGTACCAAAAAAATGTATAACGTACAACGCTTGAAAGTTCCGCCAAACATTTTAATTTCATTTTTTATTTTTAATTTGATTGTAATCATTTAACTTGTCTTGAGTGTTAGATGTGTTGATGACCAATTGCAAATATTTTAAGTCCTCAACTCTGCAATTTCAGTCTTTTGCAAGCTTGTATAAAAATGTTGCAACCAAAGATCGTGCAATATGTTTTAATTGAACTTCATGTATTAGACAACTTGGCCTAAGGACCTGATTCACCTGATTGATATAAAGCACATCATGTGCAATACTTAAACACTTATTTTTTGAACTTGTTAACTTAATTTATATTTATTAGGCAATTATTTTCAATACATATTTTTTTGTTTTTCAATATGTGAGAATGGAAAATTATTCCGAACCAAAAACTTGGACCATAGTATGTTTTGAAAAGGATTCCAGTTTGGCTGCTATCCCTACAACCTGGTGAACAGGTGCAAATGAGTGTGTTTGGCCTCCTTACACCAACGAGAAAGTAACACAGGCAATCAAGATTCACCAGGAGGTAAACACCTGCTGGCCATCATTTAAAATTAAGACTCAGAAATGCTACTTATGGTAAATATATATATATTTTTTACTTTTTAAAATGCAGTTGTTTATATACTTATGTGCTTACAGGCAATTATCAACAGGCAAGAGAGAAGTGTAAAAAAGCAGAAGAGACGAGTGATTTAAATTCATCATCAGGAAATGAAGATAGACGTGTAAGAAGGCCCAGACGAATTTCCTCATCAGATGAAGAATTAGACAATGAAGCATACAACAGTGTCCTCAAAACACCACCAAAAATAAAAAGAAAACATTCAAGTTTTTCAAAAGGTAGATAAGTATTCGACATTAAAAAATATTTCATAAGTAATAATATGTATTTTTGAGTAAGTGATAGTTTTTTTTATAAATTTATAGCACTGGAAGATCCGACACCAACAGCCCAAACTAATAAATCAATGTCGACAAATCATATTAATAATCCAAGTTATGCAGATACGTCATCAATGCAATCCTCAGTAAGCAAAAATACAGGAATACAGAATGTAAATAAGTGCTCTGCTCTGTGGTGCATCTGGTAAGTTGAAAAACTTTGTTCTTGTAATTTTTTACAACCGGTCACAATGTCAAGGTTTTCTTTCGGTTGAGAAGTGAACTTTAACAACTGTTTTTTAAAATAGAACCTTGCATATTTTGTTGTTTTTTAATTTTTAGAACCCATTTTTATCTCAAAAACATGCATTACATCCTACCTATCTCTGAAAATGAGAATAAATCTTAATAGCACACACACAAGCTATTTCTATTAAAAAATAATAATAATTTTGAAAATTTAATAATACTTGATAGTATTTTTGACTACATAGCTTGATAACAAATTTTCCAAAAGCTCGAATTCGTTTCATAAATTGACTTCCTAGGTCAAAAAAGAATTCTATCGCTATTTCAAAATCTGACAAATTAAAAACAAAAGGACTACAATTAGGCACACTTGTAGCTTTAGTAGACATACAGTAAACAAATAACCAAATCATATTTTTAGTTGAATATATGAAAGAAATCCTGCAAAGCCAGTACTTTATGAAGAAGATGCTAACAGACATATTGGAAGAGGTCCGAGCTCTTAAAATAAATGGTAATAATGGAGCAGGCTTGGAAATTAATCAAGATAAATCTATATTTGGGATATTTTCTCTACCTCTTAAAACGAGTGCAGAATTAAATGAATTAAATGAGTACCTGAAACAACAAGAAAACTTCAAAAATGCTGTAAGTACTTTTTAATTATTTTTTATATCCATTGAAAAATAATTAAATTTTTTAGTTAATTTTGGTACAAAAAGTGACTGTTTATTATGATTATTTATTTTTGTCTACAATCAAGCAAAAAGTACCTTTAACAACCTTATGAAACATATTAAAATATGCAAGCTTGTGCAACAGTTATTTATTGTACAATGCATCCTGAAGGCTTCATTAACAAATCCACGTGACACGCACTGATCCATAACTTCTTCTAGACCCTTCTGTAGTTTTTTTTTACCAAAAAGTGTGAATAAAAGGGTACTTTTTCCCTCTTATGAAATCTTATTATGCCTCCTTGATCGTGTTTTACAGGCGCATTTCTATGACGCCTGTTATAGCCAATAAGAATCGTCACTAACATTACAGAAATCTATTTTGTTTTTAGAATCAAAATAATTTTAAGAGGTAAAATTTACAGCAAAAAAGTAATCATTAAGTAATCATTTATAGAAAAAATATTTTATGAAACGTGTATAAGCTTCCTTTTTTACTCATGCGATTGCCGGAGTCAGTCTTCACATTCATAAAAAAAAGTATCACTTTATACACTTGTTACATAAACTACTGTTTTACACTTGTTGCTTTAATAATAGTAATAATTATTTCTAGGTAAATGAAATGTGTCGAGTTGGAGGAAATAATAATTATGAGTACATAAAGCGATCCCTAAGCCTGTTAATGGCAAATGAGTTAGCAATGGAATATAGTTGGCTGGGTAGGCGAGATAAAAAAAGCTTCATTAATTTAGAAGTATCCAAACTTTTAATTGGTAAGTAAACTAATTATGTTTTTTTATTATTTTTATAGTATATCCTCATATTGAATTTATATAGTATATCCTCGTATTGAGGGTTATTGTGATCCATGCAAATTGCAGTAGTTGCCAATGCAGCTTGACATACAATTATTATATATTTCAGTTTTATTAAGTTAAGAGTATTATGCAGCTACTTACTTTGTTATCAATTTAAAATATCTTATGTCAAACTTCATATTTGTAAAGAACAAAAGTACCATTCCTTGTTCGTTATTGAATTTACTGTTCTGACACAGTATAATATGTGCAACTACCACTGTGTTTGTGACATTTGTCATTTTTCAATTAAGTAGTTTGGCTCTTTTTATCATTTTAGAGTCTTCCTTAAAATGTCAGAAAGCAAAAGACAGCAAGGAAACAGAGACTAGTATTGCAGCGTGGTTACGTCGGGCTGGCGACAGGGGCCGTGCGAAAAATAAATGAAACATTATTTATTCATTATAAGTAATCAAGGCATCTTCATGTATGATCTTTTTAATGATAATAAAAATTACAATTAACTTGTTTTTGATTTGATGTTATAGTTTTACTTTAAAGGAAAGTTTTGTTACGAATGTTTTTCTTGATAAAGGAAATACGTTTATTAAAAGGCTTTTGATTAATTATATTTTAGGATTGATTGAGATAAAATCATAATGTTTTTATCTATGAACCAAAATGATAAAACTAAATGGATTTACTTGGCCCAAATATAAATTGTATTATTGGCATCTTATCAAGTGGAAAGGATAATTACTTTTAAATTACTTAAACATAAAGAAATATTTTATTGAAAAAAAAACATGATTTGGGGATGTTTAGAAGGGTTTGTTTTGGTAAAAATAAATTTACAAGTACAAAATGTCCCATACGTGTTCATGTCACACTTTTTTAGGATGCCCTGTAACTATTGACATTTTTAACTTCTAAATATCCCCAAATCTTAATGTGTTTAAAAATGACATAATAATCGAGGAAGGTCAGAACAATCTTATTGCCATGTATACAGTTTTAAGGCCAGTATCAATTTTCATGATCCAACTAATAAAATTTATTTTAGTTATCAATAAGACGTACAAGAAAAGCTTCTTAAATACGTCTATAAGATGTCTCAGTTTGGTCTTTATGGCTATATAAAATACGTCTTTAATACGTTAAAAACGTTGGAATTTGGACCAATGAAATACGTCTTAAAGATGTAAAATGGATGAAACCGTATGTATAAAAGATGTACATTACGTCCACAGTTTTTGTCTTTAGTACGTTCAAAAGATGTACTTGTGTTTATTGGGATTCAGCAAATGATTCGTAGGCAAAACCATTGTTAGCTCTGCGTCTATTATATCTATGATAGGGCTTGTTTTTGTTATTTGTAAGGTAGGTGAAACGAAACAAACCTTTAATTTTTTCATATCCAAAATCACTATTTGTCGTTGAACTTTTCTTTAACGTTTCGTAGTTGTGTTCGGCATTTTCTTCGGATGCTGCGAGGGAACCTCTCAGAGAAGCCGCGAGCGAACCTCTCAAAGATTCGTTTAGACTGCCCCTATCCGACAATCTACAAATTAATAGATTAACACAAAATAGTTTTACTATGAAATAATTTACTGCCCTACTCCGTCATAAATAAAATTAGTTCCATTAGTAATGGAAAAGCGATATTATAAGACATTTGATGAGAAAACAATTGTGAAAAGCTACTTTGTGCCTTGCTATTATCATTTTTACACTTTGGTATGACATTTTTCAAACAGTCATACATTATTTTTTAGAACATGTCTATAGAATCATTTATATTTTCAGGAAACCCTAAAACCGACCAGTCAGCGTTAGCAAGTCTATTAAAAAGCTTTAGAAAATCACCACGACCGTAATCATAAATATTTACATTTTGTGAAGTTTTATTAAAACTGGTATTATCTAAAGTTATCAGAAGCTAAAGATGGTACCTGTCTCCTGAGACAAGAGAATAAGGCCAAATAACATACTTTAGACAATAAGAGTGGCAGCTGATTATTTATTTATTGCAATACTTCTAAATAATAAATTGATGCGTCGAAAGGCAATGCTTTCTGATATTATTTCTGATATTATTTCTTTCCTGTTATCAGACATTGCCGACGTGATCGCACTCCGATTTATAACAATATATATTAAGAGACGGAAACCCTTATGAGTATCAAAATACCAACAAAATCACATCACATAGACTATAATCCATTACAACCATATCGTTAGTTCGAAATTACCACAGCCAATTTACAGAAGTTCAAACTCACCCATCCTCAGCCATATCTTCCTTCCGATGTTTTTGCACTTTGGCATATAAATCGTCTAAGTTCCGCTTTACTTGTAGCTTGTCACCATAAAAGTCGACGTTTGGCGCAGGCGGAGGAGGGGGCGGTAGAGGAGAATTAGCTTGTCTTTTTTCCGGTTTAGGCGATCCAAAGTTAGCAGAACTTGATGAAGACGCTGGTAAATTACAAATACATTATAACAAAAATCGAATTCATGTGTCATTGTCTAAAATATTTGAAATAGCAGATTTGTTTCTGTTAAAAATGTGCCTTCTTGACGTAGGTACCACCAACTTAAATCAGCAAATAATACAATCAATACAAATCGATAATGAACGAACATTAAAGTTAAAATTAAAATGTACTTTACCTTGTCTTGAATGAGTATGAGACTGTGATGTGACGTGTTTCAAACTATCAACGTTAGGGGGGACGGGTTGATGCGGTGCCTCATACAACTGATCGATTTCTGACCTGAAAATGCAGTGGTCCCTTTAAGATGAGAATAGTATAAAATTCATTGCATTTCCTAAATATAGGCGAGCCATCGTTTCACAAATTCAAATGACTTTCGGTTATCTCATTAGCTATTACAGATAGATTTTTTATATAGTTTCTTGGTTATTTATTTATTTATTTGTAATCAGCATCAACAGCCAAGAGGCCTATTACAGACACTATAATAATAATACACAGTTCTCATATAAATATAAAAAAATTAAATTTTTACAACTAAAGTCACAATACTTGTAACAACAGGAATAACAGGATACAAAAAAAACTATTTAATATGGCTATAGTCATGTATAAACATAGTACACTTAACAATTATTACATTACGAACAAAAATAGTAAGGCCTAAGTCTGAACAGCATAAAGTTTATCCTCAATTATTTTTGTAAAACCTTTCAAATCCAACATAACAAGATCCAAGTCACCAGCATAAATATTATTATAATTGCACATTTTGTAAATAGGTGAGTTTTTATATACATTCGTTCTAGGAAAGCTTAAATGGAATGTCTTTCTCAGTCTGGTATTACCAACATTTACAAACAATGGACTTGGGGAATCAATTTTATTTGTTAAAACTTTATACAATATTATACCAAACCAATCTTGATACGCCGGTCTTCCAAAGACAATCTATTAAATAGCCGCAACAGAGAGTGATGGTCATAACCCTGCACTGGATAATACCCAAACTTTTTAAGAAACATACACTTGAGAAATTTACGTTGCACTCGTTCTATTGTTTTGCTCGAAACTTCATATTGGGGAGACCATATTAGACTTCCATACTCCAACCTTGGTAGCACCAAGCTAGCAAACAGTTTTAAACAACAGTCAACATTAAAACTCTTAGTTGATCTAATAATGAAGCCCATTATTCCATGTGCCTCATTAACCATGTTTGCAATATGCTCTGTAAATGCTAGATTGCAATCTATTACAACTCCAAGGTCCTTCTCACTATTGGATCCTCCAAGCATTACACCGTGCATGTTATAATCATATTTAACAACATTCTTATTAAGGGTTACAGACATAGTAGAACACTTTTTGTTATTGAAGGTAAATGCATTTTCTTCACACCGTTCTATAACATTATTAAAATTTCTCTGTAAACTAGCACAGACTTCTTCAGAACTTAATTCCATATATATTTTAAGATCATCTGCAAAGAGTAATACTTCAGAGTTACCCCTGACAGAACATATGCCATTTATGGCCACTAAAAACAATAGAGGTCCCTGAGGCACTCCAGAGCTACTAGTGTAAAAATCAGACCTGGCACCTCTGACCTCAACATATTGGTGCCTGTTTGCCAGATAAGAAGCAATCAGCTTAATTAAATTATCAGGCACATTATTTTGGTAGAGTGACTTTACAATAAAACTATGCTTCACCCTATCAACGGCATTTTCCATGTCAGTGTAAATTACATCAATTTGCTTTTTTTCATTCAAAGCATTATGAACAAATTGACAAAAGTTAATAAGATTTGTCATGGTAGACCTATTTGGTAAGAATCCATGTTGCTGTGCAGAACTATTATACTTGACCTGATCATGGAGTCTATTAAACAAAACTATTTCAAAAACCTTGGATACAGCATTCAGAATTGTAACAGGTCGGTAGTTTGTTGCTTCGTTTTTAGCACCTTTATAAATATGGGAAATACCTTACTTATACGCCAGGTTGTGGGATAAACTGAAGACCTTAGACTAATATTAAAGATGTAACAAAGGGGTTTTAAAAAACTATCATTACAGCCTTTAACTATATATCCTGGTAATCCATCAGGACCAACAGCTTTATTGCCCTTTAATTTTTTAATAGCATCATTTATTTCATTTTCGTCAAAAGTCCAGTTGCAGAAATAGTTTTTGGATGGAATTTTTTCTTGTTCTATAGGAATGTCAGTAACAAAAACAGAACGAAAGTAAAGAGCAAACATGTCTGCAATATTTCTAGCTCCAGTTGCAATGTGACTACCATAGTAAACTTGTGTAGGAAGATCGGTATTATTCCTTTGATTTCGAATAAAGGACCAGAAAAATTTTGGATCACATGTTAGGCTATGCTCTATATTTCTTCAATAATCACCATAAGCGATTTTTAGTTTTACCTTAACTTTACTTCTAAGATCCTAAATACTTAGGGGTCTTGAAAATATAAAATTAAAAAAAAACTCATTTGTTTGCTAGTTTATTGAAAAAAAAAACAAAGCACTGAAACATTTTTAATGGAAGGATAAAATTATTATGTTAAAAATAACATTTTTATTTCCAAAGTTTTTTTTGTCATTTTTGGATATGTTATGGCCTAAGGTATTGGCACCAAAAAGTATTTTACAAAGCGAGTCTACTTCAGTGGCAGCCAAATTGGCCAAAGGAAATAAATATGTAAAAATTGGCAAAAATCATTTGAAAGGGGTCGGAATATTGACTGTTCAGTTTTGATTAGTAATTAAGTTAGGTTGGCGATAGTGATTATAAGGATGTAATATCCATTAGCTTGGCGACAGTCAACATAATTGTTGTTGGTTGTTGTAGTAACACGAATTTTGACAGTAGTTTTTAATTCCTCTCGTTTTTTGAGCGAACCGTTACTATTACTCTGAATACATGGATAAGTTCCCTACCCAGAGTTTTATTTCCTAACAAGAAGTTAGGTGGTCCTTCGACAAATGAAGAAGTTGGTCCTGGAAATCGAAAAGAATCCAGCGGCTCCCAAATATTGGTCCTTCGAGCCGGATTGAAGTAGCGGAGAGTAGTAGTAATATGATTTATGTAGTGTCACTGTCAAAGTCACGATAACAGCCACGAAAATATCACGAAGTTTTTCACGAAAGTTTCCACGCATATAAGAGTTAAGCCACGAGAAGTTTCTACGACAGTTAAATCACAAGTAGTTTCCACGAAAATTAAGTTACGAAAGTTGAGCCACAAGTTTCCAGAAGTAGTTTCCAGGAGTATAGTTCACGACAGTTAATCCACGAGCAGTTCTTCGAAAGTTGTCACGAAATTTCTTCACAAGTAAAGAGTTCCAAGGAAGTTAGGTCACCAAGATCGATACAAGACAATTTTGTGTTCAAGGAAATCCAGTTTGCATTGCAGTAGCCAGAGTGAGTCTGTTCCAAAATATTCTTTGCTTGTAATTGAGATATTTTTTTTTGTAGTAAGCGTAGTGGCGTCAAGGGGTTTAACTACCCATGGTAGTTTGAATTTTGCGCAAATATCTGCTTTCTTATCATTTACTTACCGTATAACGCTCGTATGTGTTTGAATTTAATATTGTAAAAAAACTCTCGATAAAAGTAATAGTAAAGATGACCGAGGAAGAAATTAAAAACGAAATAACTCAGTTAAGGGCTGCACGAGGGATTTTAAAAGGTAAAATGACTAGATTTGAAAATTATTTACAAGATCCTGCAAATCAAAATAAATTTTCTCAGCTTGATGTTCGTTTGAATAGCATTGAAGAAGATAGACGTAATTTTGAGCAATATCAGTCACGTTTAGAAATGTTAGATAAAAATGAGGAAAAAGAACGCGAAAAAACAGAATCGTCATATTTTAAAGTCATAGGAGTAGCTTATGATATTTTGAAAAATCAAACGAAGGTTCAGCAGTCACACATACAAACACAGGGTCAGGTTCAATCTCAAGCTAATGCTAGTATTTCTAACGCTCTAGGAAAATTACCCGATATAGGTTTACCTGAATTTCAGGGGAAGTACGAAACATGGTTAAGTTTTTGGGATATTTACAATTCTATTGTTCATAGTCGAACAGAGTTGTCTGAAACACAAAAATTTCTTTACTTAAAAATGTGTTGTAAAGGGGATGCTCTAAAAACCATTGACAACTTAGAAATAACTGACAATAATTACAGTATTGCAATTGATACTCTAAAGATGCGTTACGAAAATAAACGTGCAATTATAAATCAGCATATAAATACAATATTATTCAAATTACCAGACATAACACGGGAATCAGCTCAAGGTTTAAGAAGTCTCTTAGATATTATAACACAAAATTTAAATGCGTTAGATAAGCTTAAGTTACCGGTTACATATTGGGATGCTTTGCTAATTCCAATCATTAAGCAAAAACTAGATGATAGAACGAAGCGCGAATGGGAAGGTAAATTAGATAACAATAGAATGTCTACATTAAATGAACTAACACAGTTTCTAACAAAAAAGTGTTGTACACTTGAAGCGTTATACAGCGAATCGCAAAGTCAAAATAATCAGCCTCGTAATCCGCATGGGTTTCCGAAAAATCCAAATTATAATAAATTTTCCAAAGGTTTTCCTAATTCTGGGAAATCAAATGTGCCTTTGACTCAACAGTGTTATGCAGGTTTTGAAAGAATTTCATGTCCCATGTGCCAAGGTACACATTTTATCTATCAGTGTTCTAAATTTTTAAATTTACTGCTAAATGAAAAATATAACCACGTTATAAAACATAAATTGTATACAAATTGTTTACGATCTGGGCATTTTAAATATCAGTGTCTTTCACAAAATTGTCGAAAATGTAACTTAAAACATAATACAATTTTACATGATGATAATATTAATAGAGGTTTAAAGGATCACGGTTCTAGTGGAAACGACAACATCGCAACAAAAAAATTGCGTACGCCGCAGTCTCCTCGCAAAACAGGTATCACACACGTGGTAAGAGAATTTAGCTCGGAAAAGGGGTTGGGCGAGGGTCCTATGACGACACCGGAAGGCGGAAATTTACCGGAAAACCTAGACCAAAATGGAACGCCTGAATATAAATGTTTAGGTTCCATTAAGGGAAATATTGTTGGCAATATCTATGAAGTTTCACATGCTATGGTGAACCAGTCTCAAGTTCTCCTGTCAACAGCAACCATATTGATAAGGGATTCTTCGGGAAAATATCATATCTCTGTGTGAAAAATTAAAGCTAAGGTGTGAAGGTTTTTATATGCCTCTCGCAGGGATAAATCAAATAACCACGAATATTAAATTTAAAACTACGACAAACATCAGATCTCGAATAAACGCGTTTGAAGCGAACTTAATATTTTTGGTTCTACCAGTTATCACAGAAAAGTTGCCTTTAGTTGGATTTTCAACGGAATTGGTTAAAATTCCGCCGAATATACAATTAGCCGATGAACATTATAACAAACCGAAAGAAATTGATATTCTCATAGGCGCGAATCTTTTTTATGAATTGTTGGGATTAGGTAAAATTAGATTAGGAAAAAGGTCTCCAGTACTACAGGAGACACAATTAGGATGGATTTTAACAGGATCAATCTATTTAGGTTCAAGCGTGAAACAGATTTCGCCAAAATCACTTTGTAATTTTATTCAACAAAATGAAACCGATACCTTAAATGAAACGTTAGTCAGATTTTGGGAAATCGAGGAACTACCGCAAAAACAACTTGTACCAAAAGAAGCTCAATATTGTGAAGATCATTTTAAAAAGCATACAGTAAGAAATTCGGATGGTAAATTTATCGTAAAATTACCATTTATTCAAACGCCCGAACAAAATTTAGGAATGTCCAAACAATTGTGTCTAAAACGGTTTTTAGGTATGGAAGCGCGGCTTAAACGCGATAAAAACTTAAGTATTCAATACAAAGAATTTATGACAGATTATGAACAGCTCGGTCATATGACATTTAAGTGCACTCTGTCTGAAGACAGCTCAGCTGAAAGTCAGTCATATTTTATTCCGCATCACCCAGTGGTTAGAGAATCCAGTTTAACCACTAAGTGTAGAGTAGTATTTGACGCTAGTTTTAAAACGGATAACAATGTGTCTCTTAATGATTTGCTATGTTTAGGTCCAACCGTTCAAGATGATCTATTCTCAATAGTGCTTAGATTTCGACTTAGACCTGTTGTTTTAAATGCGGATATTAAAACGATGTATCGCCAAATTTTAGTGGATCCTTTTGATCGCTCTTATCAACAGATTTTGTGGCGTCATAATCAGAAGGATTCAATTAATGTTTATCTTTTAAATACAGTTACATATGGCACTAAAACGGCTCCATATCTTGCTCAAAGATGCCTTAAGCAACTAGCAATAGAACATCAGGAAATGTATCCACGAACTTCAAAAGTTATTCATAATTCATTTTATATGGACGATTTAATTCTTAGTATAAATTCAACTCAAGAAGCTATAGAAATTTATCAAGAAATTACTATGATTCTTTCACAAGCCGGGTTTGATCTAAGAAAATGGTCATCTAATGAAAATTCAGTTTTAGATTTTATAGCTAAAAACAGTACACTTAAGGATGAAAAACTGATTTTACCGCGAGATAATAAAGAAATAAAAACGTTAGGTATTGCATGGAATCCGAACTTAGATACTTTTAAATATATGATAGCCTTGAATTATAAGAATTGTTCTCAGGTGGCAAAACGTTCAATATTATCGGTATTAGCTCAGATTTATGATCCTCTAGGGTTAATCGGGCCGGCTTTGATAAAGGCTAAATGTCTGATGCAACAACTGTGGCAGTTAAGACTTAGTTGGAACGAACCAATACCAGATAATCTTAAACAATATTGGTTACAATTTCTGTCACAAGTCCCTATTTTAAATGACATTCAAATAAGAAGTCAAGTATTACGAATAGCTTATAAATCAATTCAAATCTTTGGTTTTTGCGACGCCAGCATAAAAGCGTATGGTGCAGCTATTTATTTATGTTCAACTAATAATGATGGAAAACGATTTGTGCGCCTGCTGTGTGCCAAATCGAAAGTGGCTCCACTCAAAAAATTGACGTTACCTCGGTTAGAGTTGCTTGCAGCGTTTTTGTTGGCAAAATTAGTACAATATGTCAAAGAAATACTTGATCTAATTATCTCAGAAGTTACATTATTTTCAGATTCTACTATCGTATTGTCGTGGCTCAGAATTGATCCTGGTATGTTAAAAACCTTTGTGGGAAATAGGGTGGCAAAAATCAATGAATTGACAGATATTAATTGTTGGAGACACGTTAGTAGCCAAAACAATGCGGCTGATATCATTTCTCGAGGTATTGAACCCGAAGAGCTAATAAATGCAGATATTTGGTGGTACGGACCATCTTTTTTGATGAAAAGTTCTAATCTTTGTCAGAAAATTGACATTTTAGAGTCAATCGATCTTCCTGAAATCAAAACTTCCTCAGTTAGTTTAGCTGGCTGTGAATCTTTAAGCTTTAATATTTTTAAGAAATATTCTACGTTATTACGATTACAGCGAATAACGGCCTATATTCTAAGGTTTAAAAATCGAGCTTTAAATAAAATCAAACCAGCTTCCGTACATTTGTCTATCGAAGAACTAACAGAATCTCTTAATTGTTTAATTAGGCTGGCTCAGTCAGAAACTTTTTCATCAGAAATTAAATGCTTAAAAAACAAAAAACTATTAGATAAAAAGAGCAAGTTACTAAGTTTGAATCCCTTTATAGATAAAGAGAACCTTGTAAGAGTAGGAGGTAGGATTTCTTATGCACAAAATATCTCTTACAATCAAAAACATCAAATTATTTTGCCTTATAAACATAAACTTACGTACTTAATAGTTAGCTCAGAACACATTAAGCAGCTCCACGCAGGAACTCAAACTTTACTTTCTATCTTACGTCTCAACTATTGGCCGATTAATGGAAAAAATATGGTGAAAGCAGTAATAAGATCTTGTGTTACATGCTTTCGCGTAAACCCGCAACGTTCAAAGTTCCTAATGGGTCAGCTACCTGCATCTAGGGTTACTCCTAGCAGAGCGTTTTCGAGATGTGCAGTAGATTATGCAGGTCCAATTTATATTAAAGATGGGGTAAGACGTAAAAGTCAAACCGTAAAAACCTATATCTGTGTTGTCTGTTTGGCTGTTCGAGCTGTGCACATAGAATTTGTCAATGACCTGACTACATACGGCTTCCTGAATGCATTGAAACGTTTCATCTCGCGAAGAGGCAAGCCAAGCGATATATATTCAGATAATGGGTTGAATTTTATCGGTGCTAACAACCATTTTCTTGAATTGTATAACTTGCTTTCTAACCAGGAGCACAATAAAACCGTTTCAGAATATTTATCAAGGACCAAATTAATTGGCATTTCATACCTGCCAAATCTCCACATATGGGTGGGTTATGGGAGGCTACGGTCAAAGCAACTAAATATCATTTGCGCACGATTTTAGGGAATGCGATGTTACACTATGAAGCAATGTATACAGTGTTAACCCAAATAGAATCTTGTTTGAATTCCCGGCCTTTGACTCCACTATCAAACGATCCTGACGATTTTTTGCCGTTAACTCCGGCTCATTTCTTAATAGGAGATTCTTTGGCATGTACCCCTCAAAATGATGTTTTGAATACTAAAGTAAATAGGCTCACACGTTACCATTATTTGCAACAATTATTGCAACAATTTTGGTCTCGTTGGTCACGGGAATACTTGTCTCAATTGCAAGTAAGGACTAAATGGCAAACTGAGGTTAATTTACCGATCCAGGTTGGCTCTTTAGTGATATTGATAGAGTATAATATGCCTCCTCTGCAATGGCGCATGGCCAGGGTAGTAGAACTGCACCCAGGTTCGGACAGTGTTATAAGAGTAGTTTCCTTGCGCGTCTCCAGTGGTAGCATTTTTAAGAGATCGTTGTCAAAAATATGGGTGTTTCCTATAGAGACTAATAACTAAAGAACATTTAGGATTATTTAATAATTATCTTAGCTTATTTTTATTTTGAAAAGCCAGCTTTTCAAGGTGGCCGGCTTATGTTCAGTTTTGATTATTAATTAAGTTAGGTTGGCGATAGTGATTATAAGGATGTAATATCCATTAGCTTGGCGACAGTCAACATAATTGTTGTTGGTTGTTGTAGTAACACGAATTTTGACAGTAGTTTTTAATTCCTCTCGTTTTTTGAGCGAATCGTTACTATTACTCTGAATACATGGATAAGTTCCCTACCCAGAGTTTTATTTCCTAACAAGAAGTTAGGTGGTCCTTCGACAAATCAAGAAGTTGGTCCTGGAATTTGAAAAGAATCCAGCGGCTCCCAAATATTGACTATAAAAAAATCAGGTCAATACGAACAAAATTAAAATTGATACTTTATTTTTGGTAAACCTCTGCCTTGTGGGCTAAATTAAATTGGATAATTTTTTAATATTCGATGACTTTTTATTTGCAAAGGATTTTTTTTATCATTTTTGTATATGTTATGACCTAAGATATTAGAATCAAAAAGAACTTTTCTAAGCGGATCTACTTCAGTGGCGTACAGAAATTTTAAATTTACGTAAAATTTTTTAAATTAAGAAAACAAAAATTACCTTACAAATGCTTGCCTGTTCTCTTCTCCACTGAGAGCCGCTTGCTCTGGCTCCAGGGTGTAAACAGCACAAGTGCTAGTTTAGTGACCCTAACGAAGCTGAAAAACCCTTTGACAAAGTAAAGTCAAAGCTTAACAATCTATTTTTTACTGTTTTATTGTATTTACTAACCATTTTCATTTTTAGATTTGTTCGTTCTTGACAACGGGGACAGATTTGTTCCTCGAAACTTAGACCGTTTTTCCAGTTTCCTTTAGGTTTTTCAGCTTCGTTAGGGTCACTAAACTAGCACTTGTGCGGTTTAGACCCTGGAGCCAGAGCAAGCGGCTCTAAGTGAAGAGAATAGGCAAACATTTGTAAGGTCCACAACAATATCGAACATATCTACCAGAAAAAAAATAATTTGTCAACACATATGAAGCAACGAAATGTAAAACAATACTATCCTGACCGCGTGACCCTCGATTCCAGGCATAAAGCATAAACATCATATCAACCAATCTCATCCCGACTTTTAAACAGGGGTTTCCCTCTTGTCAAGGTATCAAGAAACGACTTTTAAACGGGGGTTACCCTTTTGTCAAGATGTCAAAAATTTTCAAGATTTCTTGGGTCAAGACAAGACACCAACTCTCAAGAAATGATCAAGACAAGATTTTTTTTATTTCTTGAAAAAATTTCAAGACAAGACAAGAAATTGCTTGTCAAGACAAGATTTCTTGTCTTGCCGATCCCTACTTATACTTATTATGCCAAAAAGTTATCTTTGTTCTTTTAAATTTTCTTAAAAACTTTTCCTTTGCTTTAATTAGTTTAACTATTTCACCATTGTACCAGACCAAAAATACGCTACCAACTTGGGTCGAAAGAGGAACGCACTGCACAAAAACACTATTAATAATTCTACAGAATTCCAATACAGATGCGTCAACATCGCAACAGTTATAAAGCGCATCCCAATTAATGGCTTGGAACAACAAGTACATCTGTTCAAAGTTTGCTCTTTTAAAATAAAATTTTGTACTCCTAATTTGTTTGCACTCATCCAATTCAGAATCAAGATTGAGTCCAACCGACAGCACAGGATATGGTGAACATCAATAGGCAATAGTGGCTCATCACAAATATTTACAATAGAGCCCTGTAAATGGAGGCTTATAATAACTAAATCTAATAAAACATTAGTTATCAAATAATGTGGGCATTAACGATTTCGTTCGAGGTAGTATACTCCCACTAAAAAACGTTTTTTCATATATTGTCGTAGGAAAACTACTTTTTTGCCGCTGACAAACGAATCGAAAAACTAACCTTTCATTATCGCCTC
>JAEQML010067464.1:0-19066 GCA_016904865.1 Pissodes strobi
ATAAAATGGGTTGTGCGGTGAGTACAACGGGGGATAAGGCTGCCCAGGCCCGTTCAAAAAAAATTGACCGAGACCTTCGAGCAGATGGGGAAAGAGCCGCTAGTGAAGTTAAACTTCTCCTCCTTGGTAATGTCTTAAAACTTGTTAAATATCCTGGTGTAACTTATCAATATCAATATTTGTAGGAGCTGGAGAATCTGGTAAAAGCACAATAGCAAAGCAGATGAAAATTATCCATGAATTAGGCTATTCACAAGAAGAATGTGAGCAGTATCGACCTGTTGTTTGTAGTAATACAATACAAAGTCTTATGGCCATTATCAGAGCTATGGGTCAGTTACGAATAGATTTTGCAGAACCCAGCAAAGCTGTAAGTATTTAGCTGAGTTACTTAGATGTGTTTAAGTCATTGTTCACGTCCTCTATGTTTTTCACTGTGGATATCCATGAGATATTTTTAGAGTTAAGTAACTATTGTTTGTACAATTTTATTTCAATTGACAAATAAATAAAATGGTGATATGACCGATGATAAACAACTTGTTAAATGTAACTGTGTTAATACTACTCTTTATTAATATTATTACATTGTTATCTAAATGTCTACTGAGGTATTAAATAGTGCATATGAGTCAGTGAGTTAATTAAAAAGCACAATAGCTAATAAATTCAAGGACTTTATCATATTTAATTAAAAAAGTATGCTGGAAAAATGTTTTCTAATAATGCATCCAGTGCAGATCATATTATTTACATACTGCTCACATAACCTGATTACTACTATTATCATAAATATATTTTTAACTTGATTTCTAAAACATAACAAATATAAACCTGAGGAAATAATCTATACATTCTTAGAAATTGTTCTGAATCCTGTATTTAATTATATGTTAAAGTTGTAATTAAAGTACTTAATATGCTTGCTCGGAGATCATTCATTGGATGAACTGATGAGTAATTGTCATGGGAATTTGCTTTATACATTAAAATAATATTTCCCATTGGACTTGCTGTTATAAGAATATCTAATTGATTTTATTGTTATATGTACTTTATTTGCTGTTGATATATCTTCCTACCATATCTGTGTTATCATTTCATTTTGTAATAAAGTAGGATAAATAAATGCTACACTTTCATTCATGATTTTATTCTGATTGATTTCATTATTAGTGAATTAGTAAATATTTCTGAAATAACGTGGCAATTATAATGACTGAATAGAGTTGAGTAATGGCCATGGCCAAAATCCTTGCTTTTGTTTTTTAGCACAATACATTTTATGAATTGCAATAAAATTTCGGTATTCTTGATTCTTGCTTGAATTCATTTATTTTAGGTAACACAAATTTACATAATATATATCAGAGATACAGTTTTTATTACTTGAGTTGTTTGACAACCATAAACCAACCGAAGACTTTTTTTCTGTCAATTATCATTCAATAGCTAAAGCTCAATGTTTAGATTCAAATTCAAAACATTTATTGCCTTTTTGGTTGTTACAGTTTGGGTTATCAATTATATCTCTAATCTAAGATGACTTCAATGTCCTTGAAGGGAAAGAGTAATCATTACAGTAGAACCCTGCTAATCCAAACTAATTGGGACTAGAGCGTGTTTGGATTTCAGAAAAATCAAATTATTCGTATTAATTGCCTGAGTAACATGTCATTGTATAACTGCCTTCCAATTCTAATTTAAAATCTTCCTTAAAACCTGCAAGCTTCCCTTTCGTCACAAACAGTTTTTTTATTGTTTTACTTTTTTAAATTATGGGTATGGTTTTTTACATAAGTTAAGTTTTACAGTTGTTCCTATTATGTATACTGAAAGTATTTATATGTATACATAATAATTTTTTTTCATATGCTTCGTTGTTGTGATTAATTGTTATAAACATAGCCTACCTAAAAGTAATAATAAAAACATATACTAAGTATTAAATACACAAGATACAATTTGTATGTCAACAGAAGAAACAAAATAGTACAAAGGGGGCATACTGTAGAACCACTGTAAGTAAATATATTTTGCTGATTTGTACAGATTAGGGGAGTTCAGATTAATGAGGTTTTACTGTAGTTTGATCCTACAAATAATTCCAGGGCTCAAATTAAGGTCACCAACTTTCAATTTTCTATTAACTTTTTATGGTACATATATTTGCTCTTTTTGCATGTCAAAATGTAGAATTATACCTGCAAACTAATTATAGGACATTGCCAGACAGTTCTTCACTTATGCCAGTGCAGCCGAAGAAGGTGAATTGACTCCAGACTTAGTAATGCTTATGAAGAGGCTTTGGCAAGATCCTGGAGTGCAGCTTTGTTTTTCAAGATCCAGAGAATACCAGCTAAATGATTCAGCAGCATATTACCTTAATTCCCTCGACAGAATTTCACAAAAGAATTACATTCCCACTCAGCAGGATGTATTGAGAACCAGGGTTAAAACTACAGGCATTGTGGAAACTGATTTTTCATTCAAAAACCTACATTTTAAGTAAGTCTTACTAACTTTTTTTTATTCCTTTTATTAAAAACCATGTGAATAATATTTTATCATCGTGCCAGAATATTTAACCTGTTATGCCTATAATGTTAAATTTGAATAATAAAATTTCATCTCTATTACAGTCCAAGCATGGAAAGTTTTGCTTTACATGATCAGTTATTTTTCATTGATTTTATGTTTTATCTGAAATAAATGGATCCGAGTAAATGTGGAGAAATAGGAAGTACACAAACCAATCATTTGAATCCATATTTACTTATCACATATTGATCTAGGGAATTGAAAAGTGTCCTCAATATCACCAAGATTAAGAAGACCTCTGGGATTCATAAAATATCTGTTAAGGTTCTTGAAAATCTCCCTGGTTGTGCCTGGTAAATTCAAAGCTTCATTTGATGCTGGCACCTTTTCATCTTACCTAAAGACTGCAGTGGTGAAGCCTTTAGTCAAGGGAGGTGAAACAGATGATTCCACTTTTTACCCTCGCTCTCTAAGATCATTGAATCACTTGTCAAGAGGAGAATGACAGTTTTTGTGAAAAGTGGAAAGGTACAGCATTTTGAGTGCATCTTAGTTTTATTTTTGGGAAGAATTGGAAATACACAACTGCTACAGAAAATTTCCCAGTACAGTTTTAAGGGTGTTCCCGTTCAATTTTTTGAGTTTCTTTCTGGGAGAACGCAGATTGTGAGTTTGGGAGGTGGAGCGTCGGATGCTTGCAACATAGTTCACGAGGTGAGGTATCCCAGGGATCAGAGCTTGGCCCTGTCTTGTTCCTTCTGTATGTGAATAATCTTGCATCAGATAATATCCAGGGTCGTTTTACTATATTTGCAGATGACACCACAATTTTCTAACCCAAATTAACCCAGCGGGATTTATTGATGGACATTGTCTCCGATGATTTGAAGAACGAATGGAAATGGTGTGTCATCTTTTGTGTGTTGTCAACAAAACAAGTATTCTTGTTATTGTCAGCAAAACAAGTATTCTCAGTTTTAAGCTGAGCTGTGATGGTTTTAATTTAGATGGTTGTGAGCTAGAAAATTAACATTTCATTAAGTGCCTTGGCATTATGATTGACATAACCATATTGAGAACTTGAACCAGAAGCTCACGAAAGGATATTACTGCGTTAAGGATTGTGTCCAATGAGCTAGGAGAGCTAGTGTATTTCTCACTTCTGGAAAGCCACTTAAGGCATGGTATTGCTTTTTGGGGATTCTACAGCCAACATCTATTTAACTCCTTTGATATACATTTCCAAAACGCATACTAGACCACTGGTATTTATAAAAACTAAAACAAATTTAAGTACAACATTTTCCCCTGCTATTGGTGACTTGGATGGCAATGGGGATTCGAATGTGGATTCGCATTTTAAGATCCTTTACAGGCGTAGCCGACTATATCAAAATCGGCCTCTCCTATTGGTCGATCCGCATGACCCTCCGCTCGCTTCGCTCGCTACGGGGGCTCAAGAAAGGGAAACTAACCGGGTGCTAGCCCAATCTAACCCAAGACATACCCAAAATCAAGAAAAAAACTATTTAGAAACGGTATCTTAAAAAAAAATTTTAAAAAAGCAACAAGGTTTGAACCCATGTCTTCCAGGTGAGACTCAACTGTCTAAACCCCTACACTACGAGAGCTCTTGCGACAAATTGATTGCATCATGAAGTCATATTGTAATACGAGATGGATTGACCATTGGATAAAACAAAATAATAAAGATACATTTATTTACTTTTTGTATGTACCACAAATTAAATCGCATTCTAACACACACTGTGGTACAAGAGCATGTTTGCCATATTTCCTTTTTAACCAGTGAATTTAACTTTCAAGTAGGTATATTTTGTTTGTAAATAGCACTTACTATTTTAAATTTACTGAACCATGTTACATTTGTTATTCTATAAATACCTAATTTAAATCTACGTTAGTTAACAAAAAAACATACGTAATTACCTACTTTAGAATTTTAAATATTGTCATCAAGCATGCGAGGAATTTCTATAAATAAAAGTGGCAATGCCGCGTGGCTGCCTCCTCTACTTCAGCTACGTCTCGTCTACTTTCGGCCGAAAATAACAACATGGCGTATAGTCGTAGTAAAGCGGCATGTTTTGAATCTATTACTATCGGGTGGTGATCTTTAGTGCTTTGTAAGATTTTTTGAGGCAAATTAGTGTTTAATACTTTATCATGGTTCATCATTGTAGAGTGTGCAAGAAAACAAGTCGGAATTTTCCAAAACTTTTGTTTCATCGGTGAGTATTAAATGTCATTTCATTGACGTTCTTCGAGGAGTCGAGGACCATACAAAGCAATAAAATAATGCATGTGTTTAGTTCAAGTACAAGTAGATGACAATTAGCTTCTAATAACACTTTACAAGTTTATTATATCTGCAAATCAAAAATGAAATTAATCTAGCATAATTGATATTTTCGTCTACACGAGTCCGACCGCCTGACGAGTCCTACCACCTGACGAGTCCAGTCCAGTCGCTTGTGCGCGCATTATAAACACACTTCTGAAAACTGAATGGTATATTTGCTTATAAATACTTTTAAAACCTTGTCATCTACTTTTACTGGACTGGTTTGAGGACCAATATATATGAAGATGTTCCGTTAAATTGCCATGGAACCGAATTAATAAAATTAGTGTTAACAAATTATTTTAAAATCAGGATACATTATGAAACTTAAAAAGCTTGAATCTTCTCAGAAAACAATAAACTGTCTTATTTAGAAATGAATACACTTTTGTATATTTATTAGTTATTCAACTAGATTGTTTAAATAAGCGTTGTACACTTAAAATGAAATTTCAGGACTTAAAAACTTGTCACAAATGTTCCAAAATAATTTTGCCTAGTATTTTCTTCATCTCTATCTTTGCTTTGTTTTGTTCTTTTGAGTTTTTTTATTGCTGTGATTATTATTTTGATTTTTCAATAGCGAAATCAGTAGTCCTACTCCATTTAATTATTGAAACATTTCAAACGCCATTAGAATGCTAAAAACAGCAATTTTACATCTATTACGAAAAAAGTATGTATATACTATCCTAAATGAACGATTTGATTTAGTATTATGGTGTATTGCAATATCTTTAATTTTTAATTAATAAAAAATCACAGTCCTTCGCAAAGATGCAACCGGGGGTACATTGAAAAAGCAAAAATGTGATTTGTGTTATAATTGAAATAGATTTTAAAAGCAGAGTTTAAAAAAGTAAATATTTTGTATATTTACGAGTGTTTATAATATTTTTAATTAAAGAAATGCATTTTTTAAGATTAATATTAAAGATTATCATAATTAAAAAATAAATAAATAAAGAAAGGTGCAGATATGAAGACCTAAAAAAATACCCTCTACTTTTAGATAGGAAAATATAGTTTTCTACTCGCGTGCGCAATGCATCTACTTTGCGCACTCATTTGCGTGCGCGAAGTTCAACTTTGCGCACTCCTGGGCACATTTGCGTGCGCAAAGTTCAACGTTGCACACGGAAACTCTTTGCGCACTCATTTTGTTTCGCGTAACTGCCGTGTTTATACTCGGTTTTTCAATATTTTAATGCTTTCTGCATACAATAATAAGATTTCTACTTTTCTAGGGTACTCGTAGAAAAAGCATTGTTCCTAACACTTGCGCAAAGTGTCTTTCCCGCACTTAAAGACTTAAAGCATATCCGAACTCCGCTTCGCGTCGTTCGTCTAACTACTTTAGCGTGCGGGAAAGTATCACTTTGCGCACTTGTTAGGAAAATAACTATAATATATAATTAGCTATAACATTACTGTACTTAATATTTTTAATCTGTTCCGATTCGTGTTAGCCCGTTTTGGTGCATTTGGTTATTTTTAGTCATTTTCGGTTAGTCGTTCAAACAACTTTCGGTTAGTTTCAGTTAGTTCAAATTTATTTTAGCCATTTGAACCGACTCCAATACGTTGTAATTAAATTTAAGGTTTTTGGTTAGTCCCCAAAATTCGGTTCGTTTTGGTTGGTTTTAACTTGCTTTAATTTTTCTAACCTATTGCGGTACGTTTTCGCTCTTTTTGGTGCCTTTGGTTACTTTAAGTTAGTCATTCAATCAACTTTCGGTTATTTTCAGTTAGTTCCAATTTATTCTAGTCATTTGACCTGGTTCCGGTACGTTATCACCAACTTAAATGTTTTTGACTAATTTTAGTTAGTCGCCAACATTCGATTAATTTGGGTTAGTTTCGAGGTACTTTAATATTTTTAATGTTCCGATACGTTTTGGTGCTTTTGGTTACTTTTAATTAGTTTTGGTTGGTCGTTCAATCAACCACCGGTAGAGTTCAGTTAGTTTTAATATATATTAGTCATTTTAACCGGTTCCGGTAGCTTATATGCAATTTTAATGTTTTTTGTTAGTTTTGGTTAGTCTCCAAAATTGGGTTAATTTGGGTTAGTTTTAAATTACTTTAACAATTTTAATCTGTTCTGATATCTTTTAGCCCGTTTGGTGCATTTATTCACTTTTGGTTAGTTTTGGTTGGTCATTCAATCAACTTTCGATTATTTTCAGTTAGTTCCAATTTTATTAGTAATTTGAACTAGTTCCGACACGTTATTATAACCAATTTAAATGCGAGTTTAAAAGTTTTTGGTTAACTTTAGTTAGTCACCAAAATTCGGTTAATTTGGGGTAGTTTCATATTTTTAATCTGTTCCGATACGTTTTAGCCCTTTTTGGCGCTTTTAGTTAGTGTTGGTTAGTCGTTCAATCAACTTTCGTTAAAGTTAAACTAGTTTCAATATATTTTAGTCATTTGAACCGGTACATTATAAACAGTTTTAATGTTTTTGGTTAGTTTTGGTTAGTTGCTAAGATTCGGTTAATGTGTATCAGTTTTAGCTTAATATAACATTTTTAATTTGTTCTAATACGTTTTAGCCCGTTTAGTTAGTCATTCAATCAACTTTCGGTTACTCTCAGTTAGTTCCAATTTATTTAAGAACCTATTCCGGTACGTTATTATAACCAATTTAAACGTCTGTTTCATTTTAGCTAGTCGCCAACATTCGGTTATTTTGGGTTAGTTTCTCGGTTAGTTTCAACTTAATTTAATATTTTTAATCTGTTGCGATACGTTTTAGCTCTTTTTGGTGCTTTTGGTTAGCTTTGGGTTAGTCGTTCAATCAACATTCAAGAAATATCAGTTGGTTTTAATATATTTTAGCCATTTGATCCGGTGCCGGTACGCTATAAGCAATTTTAACGTTTTTGGTTACTTTTGGTTAATCGGCAAATTCGGTTAATTTGGGTTAGTTTTAATTAACATTTTTAATGTGTTCTGATAGGTTTTAGCCCGTTTGGCTTCTTTTAGTTAGTTTTCGTTTTAGTCATTCAATCAACTTTCGGTTATTTTGAGTTAGTTCCAACTTATTTTAATCATTTGAACCGGTTCCGATACTATAATTATGACCAATTTTAATGTTTTTGGTTAGTGTTGGTTAGTCGCCAAAATTCAGTTTATTTGGGTTAGTTTTAACTTACTTCCATATTTTTAATCTGTTCCTATACGTTGTATCCCGTTTTGGTGTTTTTTGTTACTTTTGGTTAGTCATTCAAACAACTTTCGGTTACCTTCAGTTAGTTCCAATTTATTTTAGTCATTTAAACCAGTTTCCATACGTTCCATACGTCAATTCTGTGGCTGCGCGTGCCAGAGTTTTGGTGTTCGAAATTGTCGCTACCTTTTTTTCATACCTACCAGTTTTGATACCCAATCAGTCTGAACAAAAAAATTGGAGATATGTTGAGGGAACTTTATTGACTTTATTTTTATTGAATTTTGGCGAAAGAAAAAATATTAGGAAAAATAAAAATGCTACGCCTTATGTTTGTTTACCCACTAGCCACTTTCTGTACCACAGTTTCATTGATAAATACGCACGTCACAGTCTGTGGTTTACGATGCAGATTTCTAGAAAATTATAAATGACAGACTTTGTCTTTTTAAGTAAGTAGTCTTAGGATCGACCAATAGGAGAGGCCAATTTTGATATAGTCGGCTACGCCTGTAAAGAATCTTAAAATGCTGTGGATTCGATGGAGAGGCACAAAAGATGCAATTTATCGGCTACTAGAACATGTATATGCGAAAGTAAAGGATAAATCAGTGACTGTGGCGATGGATGATGATTCATTTCCGAAATAACGTAGACGCGGCAAGCTAGTTGTATAGGGTAGCCCAAAAACATACAGATGGTCGCTGGCCCTGACAATAAGCTAGCTTTGAATAGAACTAAAACAAAATATACCTATGGCTTTCCCAAACATTCTTCCCTCCAGAATATCCATTAGGGTTTCCAAGTGTCCTTCTTTTGAGAGGATAGTCCTTTAAATCGTTGAGTCCTTCTTTCTCCCTTGTCGCCGAAATGTCATCCTTTTCCACTATTATCATATTATTGCAAAAAAAGTAATAAAAAATGATAATAAAATAGAGTTAACCTATGTTTTTGTTAGTTGAGTAAAAATGTTTTGTTGCTAATATAATATGAATGAATGTGAAATTCATTATTTGTTCCAAATCTAATCCCACATCACTATTTACTTGGGTAAATTGCTACAAATATAGCCTAGGGTTTGAGGGTTGACACTTTAATTATATTATTTATTAACTACTTCTTATGTTAGTTTTTAAGCTTTATTTATGCAATGTGTTAATTTGTAAAAAAAGGTTTTTATTTTTAATTCTATTAAAATTGTATTTTCTCTCCAACACATAAATCATCTATTCAAATAGAGTCATGAAAAATAAAAATTAAAGATTTAATTAAGAAATATGGAGGCAATGCTGCAATTAATGTGTCATTGTTTAGTCATCTTTATGTAACCCATGGGGATATTCACAATCATGATACCAGACATAGTAGAAACTTAGTGGTTTCCTTCTGTCGATTGGGAAGATGCCAAAATAGGCCAGGGTTCATTGCGGTGAAAATGTTTAATAAGATTCCAGTAACTCTAAGAACATTGGCATTAAAAGATTTAAAAAATAGAATCAAGACTGTCTTCTGTAGAGAAGCTTTTTATAGTGTGCAGGAATTTTTTAATTGTGACAGTAACATATTTGTTGAATAGAATAGTAAGTTTTAATCTGTCTAAGTGCATGTCAAGAATCTTCAATGTTATGATTTTAACCTGTGACGGTTGTAATTGTAATCTCAGTTTAATGCATTTTATATTCTCTTCAAAGCTCCTTTTGAGTAGATTTTATTGACTTGTGTAAATACTGCATTGTATATTGACATAAATAAACTATTTTGTATTTTGTAATAAATATAATATGTAGAAGGGCAACAATGTCACACTGCCAATATCTAGGAGGGCACTGACTAAGAACTCCCTAATTTATGAATTTGTAAAGATTTTTTATCACCTTCCTGAAAAATCGAATGAAATTTGTTTGAATTTTTAATCATTCTATATTACATTACTGTCAGTCAGTCATTCTCCAAACATGAAACAATATGATTATAAGTAAAATATGACATAATTTATACCGCTGCAAACAACGTGGCCGCTGGGCCACGGGGTTTTCGTTACATAGCAAATCGCATGAAACGAACTTACCCTACCGTGCGTAAAGAAGTTTCACTCCAAAAATTCAGTTGTCTTGCAATGGCCAAACGCTTCGAAAAACATAAACAGTCGAATTGTGAGCAAGACCTATTCAATCTACTCCTTGGTGCCCTAGAATTGAGAACCCTATCAGATCTGAAAAGTTTTTATTCAACCAAGTGTTATCAAGTGCTATAACAGAAATATTCGTTTAATTTTTAATATTTCTCTCAACTGAGCATCTTAAATTAGTCTTTGCCTTAAGTAAACACTGGCATTTATAGTTTTCTTATATTTCTTGAATAAATCTTAATTTTTAAATTATGAATAATATTTGCGTCATATCTAGAACCTATATAAAACTGAATTTTTAATCATTCACTTGCAGAATGTTTGATGTTGGAGGTCAAAGATCAGAAAGGAAAAAATGGATTCACTGCTTTGAAGGAGTTACAGCCATAATTTTCTGTGTTGCTCTATCAGGTAAAAAATGTTCTATGTTCACAATAATTAAAGATTGAAATTGAAAGTGTCTTTATTTGTCCTCAATATTCTAATTGTTTTTACTATTTTGTATAATATTTAATATAAATATAGGTCAAATAAAGGAGAACCCAAACTACCCAACATAAATGATAACGATAACACAATATCTGGCTGTCTCCTTGAACATATAATTTCATTTTAGGTTATGATTTAGTTCTTGCTGAGGATGAAGAAATGAACCGAATGGTAGAGTCAATGAAGCTCTTTGATTCTATCTGCAACAGTAAATGGTTTGTTACGACGTCTATAATTCTCTTTCTTAACAAGAAGGACCTCTTTGAAGACAAAATTGCTAGAAGCCCTCTAACAATTTGTTTCCCGGAATACACTGGTCCCAACACCTATGAAGATGCCTCAGCATATATTCGAATGAAATTTGAGAATCTCAACAGGAGGAAGGACCAGAAGGAGATTTACACACACTTTACATGTGCCACTGATACCAGTAATATCCAGTTCGTTTTTGATTCTGTCACTGATGTTATCATTAAGAATAACCTTAAAGATTGTGGATTGCTTATGTGAGTTACTTAAATTTAGTTTTAAATTGTTTATCAAATAGTTACATATGTTAGTTACTTAAAAATTGTTTGTTTTGTTGCCCTGACTTTATGCCTTGAAAAACATCTGATGACACTTTTTCCGTTTTTTGTCACTAAAAATAAAATAGTAGTTGTACATACACTTTGGTTTGCCTTTAGAACAGCGAATCTATGAGCTGTGATACAGGGTAATAAAATCGACCATAAAAGAAAGTTATGCCTATACAAATATGTATTCCTATCGAATATAATCTTAAGTTTGTGTTGTGCTTAATAAGTTAATGTCTATATTTATTTTTTCGTTTTGTAAAAGAGTATTTCCCAGTTTTATTTATATTTTTTGCTTATTCATGTTTACTTTTACTTTTGACTGGACAAAACTATGGGATAAAGCTAGAATTTGATCTCTGATTCGGTATACAAATTTTTGTTGAAGCAATACGCTTTTTTGCAATATTTAGTGTTGTAAGTAGCATTATTTCGTAACTCCTGTATTAAGTAAAGCATGTTACATGACTAAATTGATCATAAGGGATATAAGTGATATATAGCTAGAGATTATGAAATGACAAACTAGCCACTCTTTTTGGCAGTGTTTTTATGATAATTAATAATTATTCAGCATTATATTTGATGATACAATATGTTAGATTCCTGTACCGTTTTCTTGCTTAATTATAAAATCCAAATGGTACAACTTTGATCAGAACGATTTGCACATTGTTTGTTATATTCCATACTGGTTTTTGTAGTCATAAGTCTAGTGTAACAAATGTCAATTTACCAATTGCATTATTATATAACAGCTAAATTTGATCACACGTGTTATCTGACTGGTATTTATCAGTTTAAGCAGAATTTGAAAACTAAAGACTTTATGGCATATGATATTTCCTAATCCCCTAACAATTTGGATGTAAAATATTTGAAGACTGATTTATTGTTTGTTTAGATGCAATGCTGTTTTAATTCCATTAAGCAGCTGATCAGCTATTTTCCTAAGTACATGGTAAAAGTTCCTTGCTTAATAAGGTTTTTTTAAGAATTTTCTTCTCACAATACAATTTCGAACATTCTTAAGAAAATTTATAACGTTGAATTTTTGCATGTACTTAAGACACTTTCTGCACAATTATGTTTGTTAATGTTTTTATTATAACCTGGCTTTGAAATCTACAAATTGAATATTAGAGAACCAAGATAATATTTACTAACAAAGCTGTTGGTCACTGATATTTAAATGTTTGGTTTGAAGTCAAGCGCGTGTGAAATGTTTTTTTTCTCTCAATAATGCCAATTTTTCTGTTTTTGTTTTTTACTTTACTTTTTCCAATATAATAATCATTGAGCGACTAGCCTTAGTTTAGATGCGTTTGTGCACATCTTAAGATTTTTAAAAAGCTCCATCCTCAAGCTTGGGTAAAACCAATTCAAAGAATGATTATGTACGCGTTTTACATTCCATCTTTCACCTTATATTAAAATTAAGAGACATAACGACATTAGTGATGATATATAAAGCATGACAAAAAAGTCCGGGAACACCGAAGCATACAGAGTCAGGGACTTTGTGTTGGAAATGAAACTTCATAGTAAAATTATATAAATTGCAAACCCTATACCTAAAGTCTTCTAGTTTCGAAATATCAACGTTTGAAGGGTATTTAAAAAATGCAAAGTGATTTGCTATAAGGCAAATCATTCAAATTCTGCACAAAAATGTCGCTTTTCAAACGCCGATGTTTCAGAAAGTAGGTATAAGGTATGCATATGAAAATTTTGCGAGAAGTGTCTATATTTAAAAAGTAAGGGGTAGGGGGTATTACATTTAAAAAACAAAGTTCACTTATGACACATGCGTCTAGACTTTTTGAGATGCCCTGCATATTTCAAAATATTTGTAAAATATGAAAAAATCGACGAGCCTTGGCAGTATTTGCGGATAATTCCCATTTTGTATGCTGTTTTCAGATTTTTTGCCACACTGTGTGACTGTGTAGGAACATCACAAATAATCGGCATTTTTAACATTCCACAAATCTATTAGAAGACTGATTCTTTATGATACAACCTTTGAAGTTTTGTGAATTTAGACAAATCATTTGACTTGAATTTTGCTTCTGCTCAAGCTTCTAGATGTGGAAACTAAAATATATTTCGGAATTAAAGCTGTATATGTTTGTCTGTTGTTTTAAATAAGTTTTCTGATTATTTATTATTTCAATATTCTGAATAGATCTTAAGCATAAGGTTTAAATAAAGAGTGAATTTCATAATAATGCTATTAAAAATTAACATTTGCTTAAGGTCACAAATTCTGTGTAATATTATATTGAAGACTTTTATCACAAAATATCCTGCTATGCATGTGTAGCTAGATATTTTTGGACTGCCATGATTTATAGCCAATATTTGTCCTAAAATTGTACACCTTTTTATACTTATTTTTGTACTTTAAAGCCGACTTAAATTAGTTTAGATGAAATTATTTTGTATAATCGCCTTCATTGCCTTAGAGAGCAGGTGAAAAAACTATCTTAGATGTATTTTTTGTACTTTTTTTTTACAAACATCCTCGACTTAATGGGTATATTGAAATTCTTATAACCACCAAGTCTTCTATATTTTTCTACAACTGGTATATAATGTATATGTATATAAATACCAGAATTATATATTTTGAAATGAAATACGTATATTCTGTTGAAAATATATATTTGAAGATTAAAAGTGTATTCACTGTATTTTTTCACTCCTTTTGTGGGTTCTTTGATTTTTTTTAGTGCAGCTTCAAATATTTCACAGTTTATTGAATATAATATTCAGTAAATATTACTTTTGTGAATGGTTATATTATTTATATCTGATCTTAGCGAACCTAAAATAGAAATTTAGTAGTACAGTCATAGAAGAAAAAACAATCAGAATCCCATTTCTAATATTTTTCGTCAGTACGCGCACCCTCGACGCGCATCCTAAATCAGCCATTATTTGTGGGGAATCAGTGTCGCCCGACCATCGCTTTAAGTTTATTATTACATTTGACCAGTGCCTACGTGCTACGTGTTTTGTATTGTGAAAAAAGTGGGTTTCCATGGAATAATTTATTTTTCCATGTTTTCTTTTACTGGGTTTTATAATTTTTTCGGTCTTTTATATAAAAAGTTAAAAAATACATTCTGAGTATTTATATAGTTTAAGGATCTTTTTTCTCTTGTACGATACTACGATATTAGCTGCTAATACGTGGTCAAAAAGTAGAGATTCTCTACTCTTTGACGAGGTTTTACGGTTTATTACATGGGTTTGTTTATATATACTCCTAAGTGCGAGTTGCAGATATTTATTTTGGGGAATTGTTTTTGAAGTTTAGCGAGGGTAAAATGAAACGCTTTACAAAGTGAAACGGTTTTCAAAGTGAAAGCCCCTTTAATTAATTATAATGTTCCAGTATAGTTAAAGGGTTAAAATTTTCAGGACATGTAGCCGGGGTAAAATGAGGATCCTGGACGAAAATTTGACCCCCGGACTCCCTTCCCCCCTCCCGTTCGGTCAGGAGAGGAGGGAGAAGAAAAAATTAAAATAATTAATTTCGTGGGAACGGGAAGAGCTACGGAGTCGAAATTTTTATGGTAGGTGCGCCTCATGGGCGCGATTTTGAAAAAATGCCGATACCTCCTCAACGAAGCCTCGGATCGAAAATCTGACATGCGATGACCCCGTCACGGGGTCATCAATTGGGGTTGGGAATTATACCCCCCACCTCCCCGGATACCAAAAAATATTCGAAAAAATTTGAACAAACGTAAAAAATTGTTCGGAAAGTTGGTAAAAATATTATAAAACGAAATAAGAAAAAAATAAAGAGTTAGGGTAATGCGGTTTTCGGCGAAAAATTTCATCTACGAGGTCGGGGATGGAAAAAATAGGAAGAAAAAAATGCTTTATAAAAAATAAAGAAAAGTTTTTGAAAAATGGAAAAATTTTAAAAAAAAAACGTACAAAATGTAATGGAAAGTTAATAAAAGTATCATAAAAATAAAATAAGAAAAAAAAATATTAAAACAAAAACGAAAGATAGTTCGAAAAGTTAATAAAAGTATTATAAAACGAAATAAAGAAAAAACATAAAAGAGTTAAAGGAAACGCGGTTTTCAGCGAAAAAAGGTTGAAACGAGAAAAGTGATCTTTTAAAATATGAAATAATATACATTTTAAAAAACTGGAGACCTGAGAGGTCTCTCATTTCAAAAAATATTTTTTAAATTTTTGACTGTTTCGCTTTGTAAAGCGTTTAATTTTTTCTGACTTTACCCTCGCTAAAGAAGTTCCATGGAGACCTCTTTTTTTTATTGAGGTGTAAAAATGCTCTTTTATGCACACCCTTGATTGAGGGTAGTGTGGGACTCTCCTCTCTGGGCATACCCACTAAAACTTCACCATCTTCCATTGATGCTAGTGGCTTGTCACTCTTACATCATCCTTCATTGGCGTGTTGGCCTCCTTATGAAGACCTCTCAGTATCTCACATTTCAAGAAATATTTTTAAATTGTTGATGAAAAATTCCTATGACACAAAAAAGTGAAACGTTTGTATTTCTCACTTTTTGATATCTTTTGAAACAACCTCTCTAGGTGGGCGCCTAAATATTTGGGAAAACCTTGAATACATACCTATACATACCATATAGGCTTATATGTTACCATTAATATCCGAAATAAGTTATTATGCATACAAACTAAGCAGTTTAGGAATTATGGATCAGTAATTATCTTTTACGTAATATCGATGGTAACCAAACTTAAATATAAAGTTATAATATAATATGCGTGGCCTCCGCTCCGCTCTGGTAATTCAACTAGAGACACTAACTAAATCTGTCCCAGTTGGATCCAAAAACAATTTTATAACTTTTTTGCGTCTAATATGTTTGGTTAATATCGATAATTAAGTGTGTTAGCAATTGTCCATAATTCCTCATTTGCTTAGGTTTTTTGCATAATAATGTATTTCGGATATTAGGTGTAACATATCTAAGTATAAATTTATATACAAACTCCCATACTACTTAAATAGTATCTGGCAAATACATGATAAATAATACAAAATAATGCGAATACCCACCTGTTTACGAAATTTGGAAAAAGCGTAATACGGAATACGGACCTGGAATTTCCCTTTTCTTTTAAATATGGCCGCCGCTAAAGGAATTTGTCTGAAAGACATCAAAGGAGGCATTTCAGAGAGAATATTCTGATCGTTTTTTCTTCTGTGGTACAGTGTCTAATCAGAGTATAACAAACCAACTGTTATACTCGGGTCTAATCACAAAGGGGCACGTCATGTTCAATTGGATCAATTTCTTGATTAAGTTCTCTTTCAGAACGAGCTATCTAAACTAGCAAAAACGACAGGGAATATTTTTAGAAAGTATGAAAAAACTTCTTTGCTAAGGGGGGACGAGGGAATTCATACAATAAGGCTTATAATTTTACATATGATATGTAAATGATTTACAGGATATTTTGTAAACTATACCTAGGTTCTATAAGTATATGTATATGTACTTATATAGTGTAGTTTACATAATATCCAAAAAGTCGGTTTATTATGGGAGACAGTGTAGCAGCAGGGGGGATTGGATCATTACTCCCCAAGCCGCTTAAAATTGGAAACAGAAATTGAATTAAAAGCATTTATGAAATGATAAATGCGCAGCTACACACCAAATAGGTATCTTAATTTTTTAACGTGTTGCGATCGTGTCGTTCGCAGTCACGACAATATTATCACATTCGGTTGTAAAAATTTTCGGTAAACGGGATAATGAGGAATGAGGATCATAGCAGAGTATAACAAACCATGTTTCCATGTTATACTCTGGTAATAGATAACTATTTATATGAGGTTGTCTGTGTTTGATGAGTAGACGTTTCCCGTACCACATCAAAGTGGCGCGCGCATTACATTGTTAACAAACACCTTATCTTTAGGGTCTAGCGAATTGCCGTCAATTGGTCTCGTAGCTTAGTGGTTGGATGCTGTGTCTGAGATACGGCGGCGTTGGCCAGGGTTCGGTTCCAGTGGCAAGACATGTTTATTTTTTAATTTTTAATGCTAAGGGTTAAAAGGTTTTTTCATTTTGGACATGCCTTGCGTTAGTTTATGTTGGTCGCGCCCTCGTAGCGAGCGGAGGGTCATGTGTGAAGTGTAATATTAGACATTTTTGTCAACAATGTAATGCGCGCGGTACTCTGATGTAGCACGTCTTGTTGTCTGATGGAGTTAATTAATTTTTATCCCGTACTCGGTCAAGTACCTAATAGAAATTTAGACTTTTTGGGTTAATTTGAGTAAATATATTTTGAAATATATATTTTCATTGCCAATTCTCAGCCTGGATAAAATGTGAAGGACGAAGGCCTTTAGTTTAAGTAGCGTCTTCCGACAGCGATCTGTTTTGAACTTTTCTGTTAGGTTCCACGAAGTTGGCCGAATCGGCAGAGTTACCAATCTTTTCGCGGTGCACTGAATTGCTTCCAACGGTCTGTTAGCTCAGCGGTTAAATAGTGTGGTTCTGATGCGAAGGTTGCTGGTTCAATCCCCGTCAGCGCCACGCTACGTTTTTAATTATTTTTTTTACGTTTTGTTTGTAAAACGTTTTTTTTTTATTTTGGGTATGCCTTGAGTTAGTTTTGTTTGCTTGCGTCACAAAGCGAGCCGAGGGCCATGCGAAATAACTTAAGGTCACCAGTAAAGTTCAAAGTAGACCACTGTCTGTCGACGCTAGTTTTAGTTTGGCCCGAGCACCAAATATAAATAAGGTGATCGAATATAGGAGGTATTGGTTGATCGCATGATACCCTCATTGTCCTCTTTACCCGAAAATCTTCAAATAATCGGCATCCGACCGCAAGTGATACTAAAACTGTTATCCCATTAGTTCTTTGATCCCATTTCGTTCAAACATATCTCTACCCGGTTGCTTATTCGTAGCGGACTAGATCGCTAATTTTATTGCGCGACTGTAATGTAAATGTGCAGGCTTTTCATATTTTGGGTAAGTTTTGATTAGCACTTGTTTAGTTTCTGTTTGTTGAGCACCCGTAGCGAGCGGAGGGTCATGCATGAAGTGTTTAAGTAATTGAAGATAAAACGTATAGGGGGTATTCCAGCTAATATTTATATTATAGTCCCCTTATGACAAGGTGCGATCCTGTACGTTCGATACGGATTTGCTACCCGGTTGGTGGTCGCCCCGACGCTGACGGGAAGCATTTATACATTCCGCACATCTATTTGGCACCTAGGGGATTTTTATTCTTCAATCCATTCAACTCCTATCCAATCAAAGCGCGAGTGCGAAAAACGTGTATGGAATGTAATTCGGTGCCATATTCAGGTACGGAATGTAAACAGTTTATGAAGCAGCATGTCTTTGCGGTCCAGTGAATTGCTTCCAACAAGCCAGATGGCGGCAGTAGTTAGATGCTGCGTTTGTGATACGATGCTCCGGGTTCGTTGCTCGTCAGTGGCAAGAATTGATTTATCTTATTTAAGGTTATGATGTTTCTTTTTTAAATTTGTTAGTTTTGTTTGGTTGCGCGCGGAGGGCAATGCGTGAAATTACCAGTACTCTCTTAAACTCTCGCTCTCCAATGATTAATTATTGAGACATTTGGCCAATGCGTGAAATTACCAGCAATTGTCTTTAAAAGTCGCCTCTCATCCTTTACGAACTTCTACCATACTCTTTGAACCCTTTGGAAAATACTTCATACATTGCAGATTATCTATTACATTCCGTACCTGAATTTGGCACCGAATTACATTCCGTACA
>JAEQML010067465.1:0-19065 GCA_016904865.1 Pissodes strobi
TAAAGGTGTCAAATTTTGACTTCGAGAAGGTCATGTCTGCATTATTAAAGTTATATCTATTACGTGTGACCTTAAAAAAATTTCCTTTAAAAAGGTCTATAGGTGTTAAATCTGGACTTTGCGCAGGCTATGTCTGCGCCTATATATGACTTATATTATTATCTTTAGATACTTAGGTTATAGATAAAACACAAAAAAAAATTAATAGACTTGATCCTTAAAATGTTTCTATTAAAAAAGTCTATAGGTGTCAAAGCCGGACTTCGAGCAGGCCATATGCGCCTATATATATCTTTATACTTGACTTGTTTATTAAAATTTCCACTATCACCTCCTGAAAGAATTTTAAAAAATTTGAATGTGTTAAATCTGGATTTTGCGCAGGTCATTATGTTGTTATAATATCTATATTTATACTTATGCATTAATTTTTTGAAAAAATGTAAGGGTGTCAAATTTTGATTTCGAGAAGGTCATGTCTGCATTATTAAAGTTATATCTATTACGTGTGACCTTAAAAAAATTTCCCCATTAAAAAGGTCTATAGGTGTTAAATCTGGACTTTGAGCAGGCTATGTCTGCGCCTATATATGACTTATATTATTATCTTTAGACACTTAGATCATAGATAAAAACACTAAAAAAATCTTTAATACACTTGATCTTGAAAATGTTTCTATTAAAAAAGTCTATAAGTGTTAAATCCGGACTTCGAGTAGGCCATGCATGCACCTATATGTATATCTATACATTTGTTTATACAAATTTTTAATACCACCCCTGAAAGGATTTTAAAAAAGTCTAAATGTGTTAAATCTGAACTTCAAGCAGGTCATACGTTATTACATATATATTTTTACTTATGCATTAATTTTTTCAAAAATTTAAAGGTGCCAAATTTTGACTTCAAGCAGGTCATCTTACCTGACCTTAAAAAATCCACGAAAAAGTATATAGGTGTTAAATCCGAATTTTGAGGAGGCCATGTCTGCGTCTATATATTATTACTTGTATATTATCTTTATACACTGGTTTATTCAAATTTCCCTAATAAAAAAGTTTATAGTTGTCAAATCCGGACTTCGAGCAGGCCATGTCTGCGATATTACATTTATATCTGTATATTACTGTATGCAACTTGTTTAAACATTTTACATTAAAATGTTTTAAAGATGTAAGGTCGTACCTATAATATGTAATCAGCAAAAATAAATTTGTCCAAAAATTTAAAGATGTACGAAAGAAGAACCAATACATTCATAATCTGCAAAACCCTAAATGCGATTTAACATCTTACCGCTGGGTTACAACAACTTGCTTTTAAATTGGATTCAGGAAGTGTGCCTGTCTGTGTGAGACTTGAAATGTCGAAACCGACCACAGGTGCTACTCTCCCCCGACAATCGAGCTTCCATATGAATTTTATGGTTTTTCGAAAAAAATTCGCCTTTGCAATTTTATTTATATAATATTTTGAAATTTAAAAATTTTAAATACAAAAGTGCTTGGAAAAATAGTTGTGAACATACAAGGTAAGTTAAGAACTGGCGGCGATACAAAATCTTTTTTTTTCTATTACAGTGCATAAAGTACCTAGTTTGCCCACTTTTAAGCAATCGTAAAGTGTGCTTTACGCACTAGTGTGTAAAATGAATCTAACATATTTTTACCTTTTAGCCTATGCTTTGTCGACATACTTTTGCTTGCGGTTCATGTACGCTGTATAATGTAATATATAAGAAAATATTACATAATTATTACATTTATAATTAGTAAAATAATGTGTTTTACGCACTAGTTACACTTATATTTTTTTTATTATGTTTTTTCCGGTAGATTGTTAAGTAAGTAAAGTACTCTTTACACACTTGCCGCATAAGTACCTATTTTGAATAAAATTTGCTATATATTGTAGCAGCTGCAGGAAAATTTTGAACATTTTGTTAGTTCTCACATTTAGCCTAAAATCTATTGTTTTCGAGATATTGCCATTTTAGTCCGTTCTAACTCTTAAATGTCAATATTTCGGAAACAGTCGAATTTAGATTCAAAACGTGGGATAATCAGAATTTTACCTAAAATTTAACGCACGTTTTACCTCACATGGTATTTAAACAAAAAGGTCTCTTACGACTTACCCTATTTAATAAAGATACTATAAAATGAACTTATGAGGGCCGAATTTACGAAAGTTTTATTAATTAAAATTCGTATTTAAAAAAGGACTTTCTAAGATGTAATTAACATAATATATTTTGTCGGGTCACTTTTCGTCACTAATAATAACACTTTCACTATCACTCGTACATGCTTACCTTCGAAACAGATGCGTGGCACACAACACACGGTATATTAAAATTCTCCGGTACCCGTTTTGCTAATCTCTTATATAAGTGTGGTACCATCTCCGCGCGGACTTTCCCCCCAGTTCTTATTGTTATACGGCGGTTCCGACCTGACCTGGATGAGCTTAGATATATATATTTTTTTTTCGGTTAGTTCGCGTAGATTTAATCTGATTCTGAAATATATTCATTGGAGAAATTTCTTTTGGTTCTACGAGTATGTCGAGAAGGTACTGATACTGGAGTGACCTATATTTTTAAGGAGTAATGACAATATCTTTTTATATGGTATTTTTTTTTTATCAAATATCTGCTTGTCTTGAAAAATCCAATCCATTCTGCATGGAGACACAATGTGACTTTACTACTGCAGGATGAGCATTTTAAATCGTTTACCAAGAATAAAATGGCACTTAATAATTTAGGGTTTTAACTTTTTGAACGACCCGTATAATGAGTTATTTTAAAAGATAGAAGAGGACGATATTTAATATTTTCCCAATTTACCCTGTAGAAGTAGAAGTTTTGCTGATAGCTGCCAACGTGTTCCAAGGGTAAGAAACTGTTTATTAGAAAGTATTTTTAACGGAAAAATAAAAATAAAAATAGAACTATTTCAATTTAGGTTCCTAACTCTTTGAGCACCCTGTATATCTTTTTTCTTATGTTACACATACCTTAAGAGGATATAGAAACTAATATCTTCATTCCAATTTATAAGAAAATATATTAAACTCAGACATTTCAAATGTTGTTCAGTTTATATAAATAAGGATTTATAGTGGTTTCCATAGTAACGTCCTATTATCAGAACGGTCAATATAAAGAGCTCAAAAATTGAATGGCCCATATTCGGCTTAAATCTGAATTTCGAAGGTCCAGGAAAATCAAAATGCGATATTAGATAATTATGCCTCTTCTCATACAAGGTGTGTCAGAGTGATTTGACTAAACGGTACCTTCAAATATAGTACAGAAAAATCAGTCAACCAAGATATATTCAGGTGTACCGAGTGAGTCAAAAAGTGCGCTTTATATTGAACTAATAATAAATTGACATTATACAGGGTGTTGCAAATTCGAATTGGTATCTCGGAAACATAAAAATGTCTTGTTTATTAAGGAACAAAATGGTGTATGCTTAAGACTACACACGACAGAAACGAAAATTTCAACAATGCGAGGTTAATATCATGAAACACAAGTTTAAAGTAAAGATTTGTCTGGAAATCTCCTATAAAATCGCTTGAAAAATATCCAAATTTTCCGATCCTGGCCCATTTTTCCATCTTCAAATCATATTAAATGAGATTTCAGGACAATAAATCTTTACGCCTCGATATGCTAAACATCTGCCATAAAATCCACCAAAAATTGCCCACCTACAATACTGCACACACAATAGTAACTCAAAGAACACCTATGTAGCAAATTAGGTTACATAAATGTGGCAACAATAAAATCCTTAAATATTACACTTACAATACAGCACACACACAATAGTGATTTAAAAACCTACATGTAGTAAAATGTCTTTAAAAGTTAAAAGTTAAAACAGCAAAAATACAACAGTTAAAATATTAAATTACAGCAAATTTGAAAAGTTAAACCCAAAAAGTCCTCAAATGAGTAAAAGGCATTTTGAATCAGCAGTCTCTTTACAGTTGTCTTAAACATTACAAGTGAACGTTCTAGAATGCTGTCCGACAGCTTATTGAAAAATCTAACAGGAAGACACCCTTGGCTATTTTGACAACGTTTCAAACGATGGTATATAGGAACTAAATCCTAGCAAGTCCTGATGCACTACATAAGAGTGGATGCTTTTTCTGATATGCAACAGGTTGTCCAAAATATATGCAGATGGAAAAGTCAGTATTTGGTGTTCCTTGAATGCGTCCCTGCCATCAGCCCTATAGGCGAGGCTAGAGACCAATCTCTCCGCCCTTCTCTGAAGCCTGAATATGAAAGCTCCCTCACTTGCATGACCCCATGTCAGTATTGCGTATGTAATATGGCTATGCAAGAGAGAAAAGTAGGCCTGCCTCAATACCTCATTCGTAACGCAATGTGACAAAGTTCTTAGCATGAAAATGAGTGGCCTAGTCAAAAAGTCTATGTCAACCTAGGGTCAAGATGTACTCCAAAAATCTAACCGACTTTACCATTTCGTCCTGCGGGAGCTGTCTCAGTAAAAATGTCACCTGTTCCGTCTTTGACGCATTTAGAAAAAGTTGGTTTGCAGCAAACCAGTCCTCAGCCCTCGACCGAGACCCCACAGCCCCTGCCAGCAATTCATCTCGATTTTCTGAGGTGATATCTGATATCTGATATCGTGGTATCGTCTGCAAATAGAGTAAACCTTGCTAGTCGATCAGCATGAGGTAAGTCATTGATGTATATTAAAAAGAGCAGAGGTCCGAAGACAGACCCCTGTGGGACCCTAAAACTGAGTGCTCTCTCATCAGACTGCCCACCACATACCGACACAGCTTGGAATCCGTTGCTAAGAAAAGATTTAACAATTGCCAGGCTATCTGGATGAAAGTTATAAATATTTCGTGTATTAAGAAGCACACTCGAAGGCCTTAGTAGAAAGTTGTGGCCAAGATACTTTTATCCTCAAAGATCCCGAGTATGTCCGTCACGAGGTCCAGTATTCCCAAAGAAGTACCACGATCCCTGCGAAAGCCAAACTGAGAGTCTATGAAGATACAGTGTGATTCAAAAAATTGACATATCCTTATAGCTATCCACTTTTCAAGGATTTTAGAAAAACTGACCTTCTGGAAATTGGTCTATAATTGGTCAAGTCCTCAACATTTCCCTTTTTTAAATTGGAGTTACAACTTCTTTTTTTAGTATGTCTGGAAATATACATTCTCTAAAGCCTCGCTAATGGTATCAGAATGATATCAATGATACCCTTAAGAAGAACAACACAACACCACTGTTTTTGCTCTTCAGAGAAGCACACACATTTCTTGCCTCAACGAAACTCACTTCCTCAAACCTGAATTTCTCATCTGGTATGTTACCTACCATTTGTGTAGTCTGGATTGGATCTACTTCAGTCAACCTGATATTCTTTTGTATATTATGAGCTATATCTACAAAGTGATTGTTAAATTCATTGGGGGAAATATTGACATTTGTCTCCTTTTGTTTGATTCCTCTATATTCATTTATTACGTTCCACATGCATTTGACAGGATTAGCTGCATTCCTGCATTTCTGATTAAGATATTATTTGCCTGTTTCTAGGCATCAATAAAAATATTAGAAGGACTTTATTCTCTCCTGCAGATGAGAAGATGGAAAATTCTTAATCATGTCATGGAGAAAGTGTAGATGGGTACGCATATTCTTTAGATCGTCATTAAACCAGTTTATTTTATGATGTAATTGTTTTTTTTTACGATATATGTTTTTTCAGGAAATGCCTGATCAAAGGCAACCCTCAGATTATCTATAAAAATGGAAAATTTTTTTTGATTTTGAATTACTTACAAAGGAAAAGTCCGTTTTCTCAACAATATCAAAAATTTTCAACTTACCCTCCTCAGTCAATGGCCTGAGAACCCGTTTAACGGGCACATTATCCTGAGGGATGGTGAGAGAAGCGACCTCCAGTAACTGGCCATAATGATCCGAGAGGTCGGTCGCTAGCATGTCCGATGCTCGGTCATCAGCACTAAAGTTCAGGAACACATTGTCCAGACAATTGTTGCCTCTGGTGGCTTCCGATATTGTTGAAAAAAGGCCATATGAGCTCAGTAGATTACAGGGATCAGTGCATTCCTTCTCTCCCGTGCCAAACCGGACATTGAAATCATGAGCCAACACAACAAAGGTGTTTAAAATGCATTCCAAATTATTTAAAAATGTGTCAAAACAGCCCGGGGGGACCTATAGATAGCTAAAACGTTGATATTTACACCCTTAACGAATACACCCGAGATTTCTATACACTTTTCAATAGTTAAGATATTAAAATCGTCCAATACCCTATATTCAAAACGCGGTGACAGCAGGACTGCTGATCTTCCGCCCCTGTGATGAGACCTACTAAATACATTGGCAGTGTTGAAATTATTGATTCGCAAGTGAGTAGCTTCCTCATTTGTTAACCAATGCTCGGTAAAGCATATTATCTCAAAATCCTTATCAGCCCCCACTTCATTGATTTTATTTCTTATGGACTGAGTCAGATGACATATCTTCAATTTAATCGGGAGTCCACAGTTTGCTTTAGTTTGCAACCTGCAATGCCGGGGGCATTGCAGGTTGAGAAAATGGTTTATGAGTACTCCCGCTGGCCAGATATCGGTTGACATCAGTGCTTCTTTTCTCTGCCTTCAATTTGAATGAGCTTCTATGTTTATCCTTCTTAGTAATCATTTTCTCGCAAGTGCAGTCAGCTCCGAGATTCAAACTTGTGTTTTAGGATCCAAGCCAGAAATAAAAACCCAAGCTTGATATGAGTTTCTATTTTGAGCAACGGTGAGACCGTTTACACTTTTTCCGGTTTCTTGAATTGGTTCAGACCAGGAGTTATAGTTTTCTTTGCCAGCTCCAGATCTTGATATACGTTTTTCAAGAGTCCGGGTGCTATCCTGTGTTTAAGACCGATCCAGTGGCAGGGCTGCAGCATCTTTTTCACATAAATCTTTTTTGTCTTTAAGATTTTGATATGAGGTTGTAGTAGACTCCTTGTCATATTCTTTTTCCTTTCCAGCAGTAAGGGCTTTCTCTTCTTGGATTACTTGACAATTATGAGTGATGTATCTACTTCAGGTCAAACAGATCATTTATTTAGTATCGAGTATTGCCTTAAGTGAAATAAATCACTATCTTCCATTTTTAATTTAATCGTTACTATTAGGTGTAACTTTAGGCAACAGATAGTACCATGGGTATCACCGTTATTTTATTTATTTTTAATTGACTTTAGGTCAAGTAATGTTTTTTGTTATGGTAATAAGCCAATTTCCTATTCGCCTATCTATCAGATTCATTTATTATCTTTAGTATTAGTATTCCAAAAGGGAAGTTGATAGTAAGTATAATTCATTTTAATAATTTAGGCTCAATAATTGTATCGTGTTCAGTTACTTTCATTTGAATTAATTTAATTGTTTATATTTTTTTACTAGCTTAAAGTTGATTTTTCAAACTTTTTTTGATATGTTACAGTCGAAACCCGTCTCCCTAATGCACATAACTTTGGTGGCTTCGGATTTTTAGGTTTTCCAGTTATAAAATATTAAGTGGTGACGTGTCAAAGCTCCAAATCGAAAAGTTTAAATTCAACTAGCTCACCCAGTATAAAACGCATCATCATTTTCAAAGTGTCTTTTAATACAGTTTTTCGCGTAGATTTTCGTCAAGTAATCGCATTTTCTACAAAAATATATTCTGAGAAAAAATATAAAAACTTTTTTTTTTTTTATCTAGAAATCGATGTTTTTACATTTTCTCTCAAAAGTCTATTTTCCTGACATTTTGGAAACAGAAAAGCATTTAAAGAATTTTTTCCAAGGAGTAATCCCCTATCAAACCGTCAGCTTTTTTGATTTCAGCGATTTTTTCGGCTGTAGAACTTTCTATACTTTTGCCAGCGCCACTGTTTGGTCAAATTACTCTGAACACTTTGTATAAAAAAAGACAAACCTAACATCGCATTTTGGTTTTCTTTGATCTTCAAAGTTGAAACATCAGCTAAATATGGATCATTCAATTTTTGAGCCCTTTATATTGACCCTACTGCTAATGGAACGTTACTATGGCAACCACTATAGAACCTTATTTAAATAAACTGAACAAAATTTGAAATGCCAGGCCTTAACATTATTTTTTCATAAAATTGGTTCTGCAATGTTGCTCGAGTGAGTTTACATCTATTCTAGAACCGGTCGTTATGAATAATATAGAATGTAGACGGTGGAAAATTCAACACTGCCATTATTATACAGAATAAATTCATATTCTACGCCAAATTTTAAGGGAAATCATTAAATTCTAGGTCGATTGGCAACGCTGTAAACAACTATCACTTCAGTTGCGAATTCGTGCTACGAGGGTGTTTCGATAATATCGATGCGTATAAATAGCACTTTGAAAAATCTTGCAGGAAACTAGAAACAAAATAAATTATTGCCCTTGTTAGCCAGAGGAAGCTATTTTCTAAACAATCATTATCTGAGGGGATATCCAAAGAGATAAAAATGACGTTTGACACATGTCAATATCGCGGAAACAAATGAATTTAAACATATGATGATTTGTATTAAGTATATATAGAAGTTTCAGAAAGGTTGTTTCAATATAAAAAAAATGGTTGTGCTTGAGGATCATATATCCATGAAAAATAGAAGCATTTTATAGAGTTTCGCTGACACGAATGATAGAACATAGTGAACATACTATACATTAAGCTCCCCCCTCCCCCGGCATGTTCAACGGTCGATCCTTGTCATGGAAAACTAGGCGACATTGGGACGGATGACGTAGAAGAAATGAAGATAAAAACGGTTATATCATGCTTGGTTTGAATTGTGTGTAACTCTCTCCTTCTATCTATACCAACGTTATATCTCCCTCTCTATTTTCGAGCGCTTCGCGTCGTGTTACATATTTCGTTACGTATCACATATTTCGTAAAGTTTCCGTAACACTTTGATTGGCTTCAAAAAATATAACGAATACTTCATAAATCAGCCTATATATACACGGTGTCCCATATAAGAATGCACACTACAGGGATCCTGGAAACCAGAAGAGGTACAAAGATGATTAAATTAGAGAAAAGTTGCGCCTTGATGAATCTTACAACGTCACGTTTCCGATTATTTCCGAAGATAATTGGGAAGAACCGAATTTTCCCGATTTTGTTTTTATAATTTTTTGACTTTATTTATAAAGATATGACAATGTAAATTTCACGTTCCCATTGCTAACTTTCCTGATCTTCAACTTGATGTTATTAGATTGTCAATCTGACGTTTCATTTCATAGCAACCATCATCAACTTTGTGGTTTTAAATATAGTCGAAAAACCTTGTTTTGTTCCTAAAAACTCTAATTTGAATCCTAAATCCAACGACATATCGCTTCTTGCATTTATCCGACGTTTCTCTAATTTGATCGTCTTTGTACCTCTTCTGGTTTGTGAGAACCTTATATAGGACACCGTGTCTATCAGTACTGGAAGTCGTGATATTTTCTGTAAAATGTTTAATATGTATTATTTTATATTCCAGCAGGATCAGACATTGATACTTTTTGTTAACAGTGGCAATGCCGGATTTTCCAGCAGGAAAAGAATTACTCAAACATTGACATTTCTTGTTAACATTGACAACGTCGGAAGTTTATAATATATTCACATTAAATCCCTTAAAAGACGGTCTCAATTTCTCACTTTGCTCACTTTCTTAAGTTATTATTGCGTTATCGACTTAAAACTAAGGAAATATATATACAAGATGTTTCAAAACAGCGTGCCCAATTTTAAAACTAAATTTCTTATCAAGAAAGAAAATCTTCTCATTTTCAAAGCAAGCTTCCGATTGGTGATGAAATTCAATTCGATTTGAAATTCAAATTGGAATTCGAATTATGGAGGTGAAACTGGAAAGAAATAGATTTGTTCTTAGTCTCCGTGTTGAGGACCTAGATCACGAGAAGCCTTTGCAAAGCCTTGGAACGGGCGTTCTCTTGAACCTAGGTAAGTAGCAGTCAATATTTACTTATACATTGGGGAATTAATTCAGCAAACTGAATAATACACGGATAACACATTTGGATGGATAAGTGCACGCCCGATCTCCAGATTTGTTCCCCATTAAATTATTTTTTTGGCTTCTGGCTTTACCGTTTAGGTTTCCGACTAAAACGATGATCTTCCATATCTAGCACGGTGCGAAACGATGGCGCAATAATATAATAATTAATAACAATTTGTTAGTGTTTAATAACCGTTTTAAACCTGTCGGGTAGACCTTGATAATGCAATAGCCGAGCCGTAACGTAACAGTAGAAATTTGCCTGCCCATTATCATATATTATATTATGTATCCTAATTATTGTTGTCTGTCCCTTTCGATTAGCCAAGAAGATATATTTTTAATAATAAATAATACGTAAAAATAGAAAGATGTATAATTTATGCAAAGCATCAAATCCTGTATTTATATTTGCGTCTATATAAATGGACATTGTCTAATGTTAAAACTATTCAAGTCTAATTTCTAAATAAATAACCGGCGTATACCTCAAAATTTGTTTAAACATAATCAGGGCCGTCTTTAAGCCGCAAATATGAGAAAGTGTCCCCTTTATTTCGTATACCTAGCCACAAAACCAGTATTTTTAAGTAATTTGCATTTTTCAGAAGAATTTTGTAAATGCGTCCAAGCGAAAAGATGTAAACGCGGTTCGTGTTGTCTGAAGCTATGTAAACGTACCTTAAGGCGCCGCTTTTGAGCTACGATCTACTCGACCGAAACGACATCTCGAAAAAGGGCCTACGTCACTGCCTACTAAGCTTTTTTTTTTAATGATTTAAGTCGATTCGTCCCGAGAGTCGCTCCGTCATATTGCTGTCTCTTTTTAGCATGCTGTTACGTCTGTAAGAAAATTACTGATCTAACGATGACGTTCAAATTCGAATTTCCCTTAATTTTGTTTGTTTTTGTAGGGGCGCCGAGAGAAGTTCTAAATTATGATGTTAATACATAATACCATTGATTTGTATAGGAGTGGATAAGCATTAAATAGATCAAACATAGCAAATTTACGACCGCGAAATGTAAACAAAGAGATTTCCATTTGGACTTGCGCATTTGAAAATTAATAGGAGCTAGTTGTTGCACCGTGAAGGTAAATAGGCAGGCCCGGACTTCCAAAGTGATTATTTGACCAAATATTCGGTAGAGGAGTCTTGCCGATTGTGAAATGGGCCCCAGTTAGCATAGTGAAACAAACAATAAGGTATAAATAAGTAATGCTTATAATAATTAGACTTACTTCAAATAGGAAATCCTGGGTATTTTGCCTCTACTACTACAAAACACAACCGTACACTTTCGGGATTCTATTTTGGTAGCATCGCCCATTGTTTATGTGCGTATTGTTCAATTTAAACGAAAATCAAAATAGGGTACGCACAAACCACAAGCGTGAACCACTAAACTAAAACTAATTAAGCAACTACAGACACTAGGTCCAAAGAAAGTAAAAAAAAAAGTAAAAACTCGAATTATTAACTCAAAACGCCGCGCCGTCAAAACGAAAATACGTCAAAGACAAAAGCCAAGTTCGATTCTGACCGACGCCTGCTGAGACGGCAAGTGTTCTAGTGCGCATGACAAAACGGTATCTTCTTTGTTTACGTTTTTCCATTTTGCCTCGATTTTGTCATGCGCAGAAACCTGTTTTTTCGCCCATTGATTGCCACTTTTGAATAGTGCGACAGGCGGCTATTGCTTATCCACTCCTATACAAATCAATGCATAATACCGGTTCCATAAGAGAGAAAGAGTGAATCTGAGTGAGAGTCAATCATTGTCAATGACGTCTTACCAAATTCGTTGATTATTGACAATATTGACATATTGCCATATAATTTATCTCCAGTGTTGCCGATGGCATGAAATGAAATTATGTGATGGCTAAGCCAAAATTATCAGATTTTGATCTAAATTATTTCAAAATCTGTAAATGGCGGGACGAGTAAAATGTATCCCTTCTGATTCGCCATATAATTATGTAATCTTCAAGTTTCGTATCGAAATGCTGGTAAAATTACGTTAAAAACTGATAATTATGGGACAATCGTCAACACTGTTTATCTCTCTTGCTGGTCTTGCGAGACGAAAATTTCAAAGCGTGTCGTAACGCGGCCTTGAAAAATCACTCTCATGCGGCCAAAGAAAATGTTTGTTTTTTTGTGGAAAGTTGGCAATTGCAGTTCTACATATATTTTTCAAATTTGCCGCCATACTAGTGGTAAAAATGTCAAAACCGTTAGGGGCCGATAAAGAAATGTTCCTTTTTAACGATCCGCCTTGTAATTATTTTTCCAAAATTCTTCCATTGGTAGATACATACATATTATGCAAACGTTAATTTAATATTTTTTTTAAAAATAAGAAAAGGAAAATCACTTAAACAAAATAAAAAAAATCATAAAGTAAAGCTAAATTAAATAAAAACCTAATAAAATTAAATTAACTTAAATAAAAAACAATTTGAAATAATAACATACCTACAGTTTTTGAAAATATAATGAATTTAGCATTTATGCCGCAAAAAAATATTTACCTAATATGAAGAATAAACAGATATTTGATATCTAAAATTTTCGATAATTATGAAACTACAGGAGATAAAACAAAAATAAAGCAAACAAAGTTGAAAAAAATAAATAAAGCGAATTTAAACAAATTAGAAATTCAATGAGATAAAGAAAAATAAAATATGCAAATAAAAATGTACTAAAATTAAATTAACTGAAATAAATAACAATTCAAAGAAACACGATATAGTTTTAAAGAAACAAAATGTAATAAATTAAACATTTATGTAGGAAGCATGTTTGTAAAAAAAATATTTAACTAATACATATGTGGAGAAACCAGAAAACCATTTGTAAGTTTTTAGTTATTTAAAAAATATTAGATAGCTTTGGTGAAATAAAATTATTAGTAATTTTTGGGGTACATGAGACAAAGCAAAACTGAAGCAAAACAATGCTGAAACAATAAAAAAAAATAAAAACGGCTTAAACAAAATGGGCAAAATACAATACAATAAAAAACAATTCGAAATAATAACATATAGTTTTTGAAAAATAATTAAAATATAACGAGTATAATTAGCAGTTATATCGACAAAAATTGTTTTTTATTTGCATTTTTCAGCATCTTGTTTAAAAGAAAAAAATTGTCTTTAAAATTTTCGTTATTTTTAGCTTATAGGAGACAAAACAGAAATAAAGTAAAATAATGTTGAAAAAAATAAGGAAAGAAAAATGACTTAAACAAAATGAAAAATGAATGACGTGAAGTAAAATTAAAGTAAACAAAAACCAAATATGTAAAATTAAATTAACCAAAATAATTTCGGAATTATATCCAGTTTTTAAAAAAATAATTTAAAATGTAACGAGTTTAGCATTTATGCTGGAAGTAGATTTGTAAAAAAAATATTTACCTAATATAAAGAATAAACAGATATTAAATATCTGTGGTAAATTAAAATTTTCGATTTTGTTCAAAACCATTATTTCTAATTGTTTTTTATTTTAGTTCATTTCATTCTATTAAGTTTTAGTTTGATTTTATTTTTACCCCATTTTAGTTTCATTTTATTTAAATCCGATCCTTTTTTTTATCTTTCCAACTTTACTTTGCTTTGTCATGTCTCATATAGCCCAGAAATTATCGATTTTTTTTACAACAGATATCTAGTAAGTATTCTGTTTTTTTCAATATCTGCTTCGCACATAAATGGTAAATTTATCACATTATGTTTTCCAAATAAGGCAATAACATGCTTCGAATAGCTTTTTATTTTGCCAATTCTCCTTTACTATATTTTTGTTTAATTTTATTTTTAGTTTCCCATCTTTGTTTTGCTTCCTATAGCTTAAAAATTGTCAGAAATTTTAATTTACTACAGATATCAAGTGTTTTTTATAACTCAAAATCTACAGGTAGTTTTCTGTTCACTCCCCATATGTAGGTATAGATAAATAGTCTTTTTGCAATTATGCTTTCTACATAAGTGTTATTAATTTTTTTAACTATATGCTATTATTATTTTAATTTCATTTTATTTATTAACTTTTCATCTTGTTTGAATTTATGCCATTTTATTTCCATTTTGCTTAAGTCCGTCTTTATTATTATTTTTTCAACTTTATTTTGCTTTATATTTTTTTTGTCTCCTATAGCCTAATAATATTGACAATTTTAATTTACCACAGATATCTAGAATTTTTTTATAAATCAAAACCTATAGGTACTTTTCTGTTTAGTTTTCATATCTATTAGATAAATATTTGTTTTACAAATCTACTTTCTACATAAATGCTACATTTATTACATTTTAATTGTTTTTAAGAAATGATGTCATTATTTCGAATTGTTTTCTGTTTTATTTAATTTAATTTTAGTAGGTTTTTGTTTAGTTTTATTTTACATTCTTTTTTTTTTCTTATTTCCATTTTGTTCAGGTCGTTTTTCTTTATTTTATTTTTATTTCTGTACTTATATTTTGCTTTACATTTGTTTCATCTCACTTTATTTTTATACATATTCTAAGTCCGCCAGTTCACTATGACTATATGTTGTCTTTAACCCAAATTAGAATAACAATAAGAAATATTTTTCCTAATATAAAGAAATATTGAATTTATTAAAACATATTTTGATTTTATAATCGACATCCACTGGTTGTTGCTTCAAATTAATTTCTCCTTATTATGACTGTGTTTCATTTTATTTCACTTCATTTGAATTTATTGTTATTTTTGATATTATTCAATTTATATGTTCTTTATTTTTTTGGATTTTGAAAATTTTGGATAAACATATTTTTAATTTTCTTTATTCGTATTGGTTGTAATGTTGCCTGCAAACATTATCTCATTTTTAGTGTTCTTTTTTGAAAAGTAATGTTATTTTATATTCGAAAACTTCATGTTATTACTTGAGGTCGGTTTTATTACCGCTAATTATGGTTTTATAAAGAAGTCTTCCTCTTTATTTCATTTTATTTTCGCTTTATTTTACTTTGTTTTGCTCTTTTTTGATTTTGTTTACCTATTTCTTTCAATTTATTTACATTTTATTTCACTTAATCTTTATCGTATTTAGTTGATTTTGATTTAATTTTTTTTTATTATTACTTAAATGATATTTTATTTATAGTCACGCCATTGGGTGTTTCAAAATAATTTTAAGAAGACACGCCTATGCATCCAGCAAATTTTGTATTTATGTTTTCTAAATAATGTATATAATGAGATATTAGAAAATTAAGCTTTTGTGGGCAGATCAAATCAAATCAAACAAAGTTTTATTCAAAATTAACAGTGTTAGATACTTATAAACTAATCTTATCATTTCTATTCTAGTGCGTGTTCTCGTCACGCGAGTTCGGTTGCGCTTTCACTACGCGAATCAGCACTCACGGACTAAACACCTGCGAACTAGGGGCTGGTGTCGGCCCATATAATGGTTAGTTTGCCAGTAGTCAAGTCAGCTTTGTAATTATATGGGATCAAATCCCTTCAATTAGATTTAGGTTTAGGTTTGCCCGTTTGGGCTGTAGTGCATAGAGAGAATGAGTTTTATGGGTTGGTCAAGCTAGTTGTCGCAGGAAAAGTTCCAAAAAACCTGCTTATCATTAATACACGGAACAAACGGCACAGACATGTAACACAGATATATACAATATATACAACTATGTACAATTTAGTGACATAATATGTCAAATGCAGGAATATATACATATGTACATATAGGTGAGAACATGATTGTGTGCCCATACATGACAGGTACAACATATAACTGTTCGCTCGGAACACGCAGACCTTGCCTAGGGAGGGGATAGCACGCGCGGCTCGATGGCTGCGGTAGAGTGATGAAGTCGTCTCGTGTTAATGCTGGAAATTTGTCGTTCAAGGCGGTCGAAGTTCTTGATAGAATAAGTCCGTATGTTTGTATAGCGGTCCATGTTTGAGTGTGTGGTGTGGGTCATGTCTTATGTTGGCGATACCTGCGGTCATTTCTGATCTCCTGATGTTGTATTTGTAAAATTTACACGCAGCCTCATGGATGTATTGGTCAATGTACTCAATATTGGCCATATTATGGAGCTCTGTGACCCGAACTCTATCATATAGAGTTAAGGAAAAAGCAGCCCGCAGGTATCTATTCCGTAACGTCTGTATGTGTTCCATGTGGCTTTTTGCTACTGAGCACCACACCGGTGCTCCGTATACTAGAGTCGGTCTTATAATTGATCTGTAAATTGTCAGTTTGTTAGTCGGGCTTAAGTATGATCTCGTTCTTATGAGCGGGTTCAAACTTTTCTGAGTGATTATGTTTTTAGTCTTGATTGCCGCGACGTGCTTGGAAAACAGGAGCTTTCGGTCGAAAACTATCCCTAGGTACTTAACAGGATCTATCGGCCTAATTGCCGCGTTACCTACAGTGATAGGCGCCAGATTTACGTGGCGCTTATGTGTCAAGATACCTAGTTCGGTTTTCGACGCATTTAGGGTTATTTTCCAATCCCTGTAATAAGGGGTTAGAAGGGTAAGATGATGTTCGAGGTTGCGTTTCGCTAACTGCACGTCTGATGACTGTGAGTATATCACCGTGTCATCAGCGTACAGCGCGAAGGAACTTGAAGGGTGAGACGGGAAGTCAGCTATATAATGACTGAATAATTGCGGTGATAAAACTGTTCCTTGGGGAACTCCTGACATGATGCATCTTGGTCCCGAGATATCGCCGTGAATACGAACCGAGAAAGAGCGATTCGCAAGGTATGACGCAATGAGGGATGCTAGATGTAGTGGCATACTATGTATAGCAAAGAGCTTGTATATCAGCCCATTGTGCCATACCTTGTCGAATGCTTTCTCAATATCAAGGAGTAACAATGCCGTCGCCTTGGCTTCGTTGAAACCGTTCAGAGCTTCTTGTGCGATTTTCGCTGCGAGCATAGTAGTGCTATGTTCGCAGCGAAAACCGAACTGCTCCGGGGGTAGAATCCGCAGACTCTCAACGACCTTATTAATCCTTGACATGATGAGTTTCTCGGTTAATTTGCCGAGCGTATCCAGCAAGGATATTGGGCGATACGAGGATGTTAGCCTCGCATCCTTGCCCGGCTTGAGAAACAGAATTATCACCGCTTTCTTCCAGGGAAGCGGAAAGTGTTGCAGGCGTAAAATTGCATTTATGATGGGCATGAGATGGATGACGGTTTTATTCCGTATATTCTTTAGAAGAATATACGGAATTCCGTCGGGGCCGGGGGCTTTGTTTCCGGGTAGGCGAGCGAGAAATCTCCTGATTTCCGTAGGGGTAACCAGTAGCCTGTCAAGCACTTCAGGGGCGATCGGGTACTTGGTGGATGTGAAGCGTTCCACTACTGAGTCCACATAATTGTGGAATGGAGTGGAGTTCGGCGTCTCACTGAAGACTCCCTCCAGGTAGCTCGCGAACGCCTCCGCTTTCCCAGCATTGTCCGTAAATACATCCCCACGATGTAGTATTTCGGGAAATTCTGCGGAGCCTCCGCGAACTCGCCTGGTGAGTTTCCACAGTGATCCGTCGTGTCGGCTTATGGTATTGACATATGCCATCCACTTCTCGTTCCTGTATGCGGAAATCTTAACCTTGATCGTTCCCGTCAGTGCTGTGACACGTAGTGGGTCATTCTCTACTCTTGAGCGCTGCCACCTACGCCGGATACGGTTACGGAAGGTGATTAGGTTTAGGATGGGTTCAGGGAGAGTGTCAGTAAACGGACGCTTGCTGACAATCGGACAAATTGCGTCTCTGACGCGCTGGAAATTGGTGACTAGAGCTTGCACCTCGCTCTCGAGTTCTGGGATAGAGTCTATTTGTCTTGGAACAACCGTAGCTTGATTAAGCCTCACTCGGAACTCCTTCCAATCAAGATTTCTAAACGAACGGATAGATTCCTGTTCATGTTGTAATCTGGTATTCAGACTAATCTTGATTGGGAGGTGGTCCGAGTTGAGCTCGTTCAACTCAAGGAGGGCTGAAGCACCGGTTATTCCTCGAGCAATAGCAATATCCAGGAACGAAGGATTGGAAAAAGCATCGTGATAGTGGGTAGGATTAGGAGTTTGATGGTAGACTAAGTCAATGTTTTGTTCTACTAACCTGTATAGCATGCGCCCGCTCCTGTTGGAAGTACCACGCCAGTTTGCGTGTGTTGCGTTGATATCCCCCAACAGGAGCGTCCTCCTGCCAGCAGGCAGCAGAGCGAGAACATCTTCCTCCTGGAGGCGGAGACCCGGAGGTGAATATGCGCCGACTATCCGCAGGCCACCGTCGAGCTCGAGAGCTACATGCTCTATGACGGTCTTCAGGCCGAGGATGTGCCTAAAACGGATTGACCTGTGGACAAGACAGGCCACGCCTCCTCCGCGTCTATCGGGCCTATCAAATCGCAGGACTTGTCTATCGTAAAATTTTAGCTTGAAATTGGCATCGATGTTAGTTTCAAGTAAAAATATTATATGAAAGTGATTCCGAATCTTGCGGGCCAAGCGTTCGGACTGATAAAGGAACTCAGCAAAAAGCTTCCTTACGCGTTTTTTCATCGAATTCTCGGGCAGTTTCTGTGAACGACAAATTCCTGGTGAATAATTATATTTAATTCCAGTAAATATTGCATTATATTTTGCTTAATTTAAACTAGTTGCTATTCTCTGCTTATACAGAGTAGCACTAGGGGTATTGTACCAACTACGTTTTTAGTATTTCCGGGGCGGAACCCGGAACAACCCTGGAGCAGATGTCTTGCGAGACAGATGACGACGCCATCTCCGTTATATCCGCTGATTCAGACTCAGGGCGATCCTTCAGCGATACACGGTTTCAAGTGTACATGAACAAATTGAGAAAATTCACTAAATGTCCTGAGTGTACTGGAATGATCCCCC
>MU194452.1:248-19061 GCA_016904865.1 Pissodes strobi
AACGCTAGCTGTTCCTTTGATCTGTCTCTATTCAGTTCTAGCACCAAGAGCTCATCCACACTCAGGGGGCTTTTGGTGCGCGGTTGCCGTCAACTGAGGGGTTCGAAAAGTCATTTTTTTTATATTACAATTATTTATGTCTATGTTTTTTCACGGGATGCCAAGTCGTTCTCGAGTCGACTACTAACTATTTCAAAGAGTTCTTAGACAACGTTCAGCCCGTAAACTGATCTCACTGTCAGTCAGGGGGGAACGAAGGTGGGCCCACCAAAGCCCTCCCCGCTATCCAAGGGAAATTGTAGATAGCAGCCACCACAGAACGTCTGTCAGCAGGAGGCTGAATTAAATACAACACAAGGTTAGTGGGCAATAAATCTGTCTTGGGCAACAAATTTAGAACACCCTATAGACGTATAGGAGTTCCACTTGATTCTGAGAGTCACCTTGTATATGGGGATTACTAAATTAACTCAAAAGTTTAAATTAAATTAAAACAAAACTTCGGCTTACTTTCTCCCTTAGGAGGCCGAACCGTTATTAAGCAAATGCTTTGAAGAACAACGGTAGTGGGGAAAGATTCCCAGGGGGTCTACTGGCAGGGGTTGCTTTTAAATGTATTTTATTTTTGACTAACTTTTGAGTTATTCGTCTTTTTGTATGTCAATGTACAAAATTTCAATTTTGACTTGAATCCTTATAGCAAGTCTTTACAAAGTGCCAGAAGGGCTTAGCAGGGGGGAGGATTGTCAAAAGGTGGTCGTCAGTAGTTGTCACACAAAATATCTACGACCCTAACCTAATCATATCTCCTAATCTTGGCTAAGCCTTACACAAAAATCAGCAATTCGAATGTTTACTAATTTGAACAATTGGGACACCCTGTATAGTTGAAATAAAATTCTGATAAATCCCCATGTCAAGTGATAGCTTAAAATGTGCCCGAATTCACTTGATAAGCCTTATACATGTACTAGGAGAGTTTAACTCTTAATCTAGTATTTTTGGTAAAACAAGTTTTATTTGATTTTTTCTCTAATGAACAATTATCAACCAAGAACTTAAGATATTTTAATTAATATCTAACACGTATTAATGTCTTTAGTTTTTTGGGACTTCTCGCTCCGCACGCGAGATTTTCAAAACGCGTTGGAAGGCTTAAGGTTTCTAAGAAGCCGGATCCGTACGAATTTTAACAAGGATCGCACAAAAATCGTCTTTTGAAGGCGTCGGACGCTATTCGTGAGTTTTTGGTATCAATTACCTTAAGAGGTGTCGTACGGAAGTTACTCGAGGAGGGCTTTTAAAAAATCGTGATTTCTTGGGGATTTTTGGGGGGTGTTTTCTATGTATTATATGCCAATCCCTGGCAATTTGTCAGATGCTGCTCGACAGTTTTCTGACAGAGGTTTTGTGTAAATCAGGGGGGATTTAATGTGTGATTTGTGTATTTAGACCAAACTACTCCCCGGACACGGCTCCCAGTTCAGAGACCGTGCTGGTTTTGTATGGTATACGAACTAGTGATAAATAGCCTTTGATTCTTCTTTTGAGATAGCCCCAGTCGCAACAGTATAACTTCGCTATCTCCCGAACGAACTTGGCTAACTTATCACTCTTTGAACGCGCCCGAATTTTTTAGGTGAAGCCTTATTTTCTTTTTTCGGCTCCTATGCCTTTTTGCTTTTCACCCATAGGCCGAGTAGCTAAAGTATGGAGAAGTCAGAGGGCTCTACAGTTCTCGAAACCAAACTGGCCGTCGACGCGCTTTACTCTCGCCCAATGTTTAACTACGACTAGTATTGAGGACCAGAGAGGCACATACGTGAATGGGGGGAACCCAAACCAGTAGGCTGACTCAAGGTGCTCGCAACTAACCTTTTTCGCGGGTGTTGCTGTAGGGTGCGCACTACAGTTGAAGGTCTCGGTGAATTGTTGGTACTCGGCCGCTTGACAAGGCCTCTTCAAGAACTTAACTTCTGCCTTCAAAAAATTTTTTATCCGAAATTTCTTCTGTCCTGAAGTTCTAAAAACTCGGAAAAACTCATTAAATTCGGTAGAAGGCTGATTCGGTACCACTTGAGAGTGCTGGTCCTACAATGCCTTTTCCTTTGCTTCAGGGCCCTTTTCGCTTGTCCGTGAGCTTTCTACAGCCCTATCTTTTTCGAGATGTCGAAAAATCGGGCTAAGTCTCTAGTGGCCAAAAATGCCGGAAAATCTCATAAATTCCTTAGAGATATGGGGCTAAGGGCTAAATGAATGAGTTGCTCGTCCCTTTAGGATTCTTGAAGATCCACGTTGACGCTGGCCTAAGGTGGTCTCTCACTTCTTTCCTTCTCGGGAGCTGAACGGCCACTGATGAATTTAATTTTAATTCGAACGAGGCGCTTACGGCTGGAAATTTCCACCCGATCGAGTCGGTTGGGATATCGATGACGGTTGGCCAAACGGCTGATTCTAGAATTATGGAGCGTTAACTGCCACATTCCACATTGTGCATTCGTACGCGGCATGCACTTTTATCCAGTGGCGTGCTTAATTAAATTCGATTAAGTAAAGGACGTTTTTACAACACTATCCATCGTAGAGACTTGCGGCAAAAAATGTAATTACTAAAACCTTCGAGAACTATATAGTTCAAAAAGAGGTAGTTGTTTTGTTATTCCACTGGCCCCATCATTAAAAAGGGTCTGCGGGTGGAAAGAAGTGGGGGTAGCGTCTGCGGGCGACAAGCACGTCCCACTGTAGCTCGCGGCCGGTGAGGCGCGCGGCGCCTCGCCGCTCCGGCCGCCTGCTGCCCTCACTGACCGCGAGCTACAGTGGGAGATGCTTGTCGCCCGCAGACGCTATCCCCACTTCTTTAGTTTCATTCATTGGTCATGTTTTGTTTTATTTGGGGGGTTAGTTTGGTAGACATTGTTGGGACCAGGGCTGCAGCATAATTATGAATGAAACGTGGAGTCTATCTTTATTATATAGTCTAAGACTAAAACGGTCAAGAGAAAAACCTGGAAAATATTTTCAAGCTTTTAAAATGACAACTAGGGGGCGTAACTGCAATCTTGAATCTAAAAAAGTGATGTGTCTGTGAATTCCGCTATATTAACCTAATAAAAAAATCCCACATATTTGAAGTTGAGGATAATGTAAAACTCTTTTGTTTAATGCTTTTTGCTGTATCTCTAAAAATAAAGTGGTGGGGGGGTATTCAAAGTTTTTTTTTAAAGAACACCCTGTATCTGCGAAACGGCTAAGCCGATTTTAACAAACTTGAGTTAGTTCAAAGGAGCTATTCTTGGGCTACAAACGTTGTATTATATAAAGTTTCGTTAGTTTCACATGTCGCCGCTAGAGGGCTATTTTCGACATTCCGACAGAAATGGTTAATTTTCTCAAAAAAATTAAATGCATTGATATGATTTTTTTCCATGAAAAAGTAGCAAAATAATGGCTAAACGAGCTCGCGAAAACCGCATCTCGATATCTAGCTCCTAATCCAAAATCCCAAAAAAATGTATTACTTACGAAAATCCCTTTATTTATTTATTTTTTTTACTATATTTATCTCGAATTTTCTCTTTTATAAAAGTTGTGGCCCTGAAAAGAACCGATTTAAAAAGGGAGGTGCCCCCGCGAATGCTCGAAATGCTGACCATCACGCTCTATGCATTGCTGAAGCCTCTCATGGGTAGACAAAACTGCAGTTTCAATTTCGGCTCTCGGTATGGTTCGTATTGCAGTACGAATCCGGTTTTTCAAATCTTCTCTGCTCGTGGGTTGAGTCTGGAACACGATGTCCTTAAACCGCTCCCGTAAATAAAAATCCAGACAAGTTAAGTCTGGTGGTCGCTGAGGCCATGGAAACAGACTTTCTCTTCCAATCTACCGCTGTTGAAATACTGCATCGATATGCTCTCGCACATTAATAGCAAAATGTGCTGGGCAACCATCCAACTGCAAAAACAAGTTTTGCCTCATTTCCATCAACAACGGTAATTGATTGGCCAAAAATTCAAGAAAGACATTGCCATTTAGGGGTGGCTCGAAAAAATATGGCCCAATAATTTTGCCTTCCAGTACGCCACACCACACATTTAAACTCCAACGTCCTTGGTGCTGAACTTCACGCATCCAATGCGGATTTTCTGCAGAACAATAGTGCATATTAGTGCTTCGGTCTCGACGAGACTAGTCTCGGTCTCGTCTCGTCTCGTCTCGAAATTAGAGACCGATGCCGAGACGAGACTAGGCATTATAACTCGAGACCGAGACCGAGATTTCAAGGTTCGAGACCGAGAGTCTCGTCACGTCAGTCTCGATAGTCTCGGGTCTCGAGTGTTGAAATAAAAATAATTTATAAGTAGGATAGTACGAAAATAATGGTTTGTTTGTTTTTAAATTAAAGGTAACTTACAAAAAAATATATTTAAGTACACGAAAATCAAAGAAATCTAGGAAAGTATGTACCGGGTGGCCAACTATCAATGGCACTCGGCTATATCTCGAAAAGTAATTATCATAAAATCTTACGGTAAAAAAAAAAATGACTAAAGTGGCCAAGAGAAAATGTTGGAAATTATTTTTAAGTTTCCAAAATGGCCGCCAGGGTGCGTACTAGCCATCTTAAATTTTAAAACCCGCTTTTTGCAAAATTTTCTTAAATTAAAGATAGTAGAATGCATTGCCCTTTTAAAGCCGAGATAAATTTGATTCTTTTTGGTTTAACACTTTTGCTCTATCCCTTAAAGGAAAGTAGTGGGGGGTGTTCGAACATTTTCGGAAATAAATGTCAGTAACTTCAAAATGTGAACGGATCTTAATAAGCATGGGGTCGTTGAAAAGGGCATTCCTTAGGCTATCAACCGTGCCTTGAGTAGGGTGATTGCGATTTCTTACCTAGCCGGTAGAGGGCGTTTTCTGACAGAACCGCAAATAAATCGGATTTTCTCAAAAAATTTAAATGCAATGATACCGCTACCAAATGAAATAGGATTAGGGTAATTTTTTCGGAAGACCCGTTGTTATTAAATCCTAATTACCACACCATATAATAATTTACTGCTAAAATACCAAATTATATTTAAAATCTTAATAGTATATTATATACCTAGGTTGAGAAGTAAGCCATTATTTACCGAGCACTTTTATATCCTGAGGCGCGTAGCGCCTCAGGATATAATGTGCGAGGTTAATAATGGCCTTCTCAACCGAGGTATATATAGAATTTTTTTTACTACTAACACTGATATATTACCATATTTGATTAGATTTGATTTTTATATTAGTCATTTTCTACTTATTTTTCAAATAGTTCGAAATATCAAGTAGCCAGGAAGTTCAGTTGTCTAACTGACAGGACAGATATCGTAACAAGAAGCGTTTTTTCGCGAGCTAACTACAATTAACCACGGCATATTACAGGATACGACTTTGTTTTCACTAGGATTAATTTAATTGTGGTAAGTGAGGGGAGGTTTCGTGACGTCACTATTACATCATCATTTTTCAACTACGGCTTGCTACAACTTACACTGTAGGTACTCGAGGTTTGATGAAGTCATGGCGGATTAATTTTGAAACGTTAAACATGTGAAATGTTTGTTTTTCGATTCTGAACAAGTTTGTAAATTATACGTTCATGAAATTCTTCTATAGAAGCCTCATACGCATCGGAATTCCCACACAAATTTGCCCCAAATGGGATTTGGGCAGCATAAAGTATCCTGAACATATTCATCGAAAAAATACCATTAGTTTGCTTATCTCCAGAGGCCACCATTCTGTCATTAAAAATATGAGTAAACGTTCTACACTGATCAAACTGATCATTTTCAAATAAATATGCGAAATATCTATATTCTTTTCTAGCAATGCAAGATCTAACTACAGTATTTTGGCGAAGACAGAAGCAGACAGTACAATTTGTGGTGGGGTGCCCACTTGGCACTTACTTCAGTATTACTTGTAGTTAACCGTGGTTACTCGCCAAAAAAACGCTAAAAATCTCCTGACAGCTCCATACATACACAGTACCTTCTCTCCATCTAAATTTTGACAAAATCGCATTATTAATAAGAATATTATGGGGAGTCATGAAAAGTGAGTCATACTGTATATACTTTTTTACTAATAGCACTGATACAATCCTTATCATTATTTGAATTGATTAGATTTTGAAATTAATCATTTCCTACTCATTTTTCAAATAATCCGAAATGACAACTAGTTGTCAAACTAACAAGTTTGATATTTTCCGTTTCCGCTTCATTATTGACCTAGGTTTTTTTTAATATTATTATTTACCTAGGGTGAGAAATGTTACTTCTCATTTGAGGAATGGAGTAAATAATGGTGATTTATCAAGTTAGTAGTAAAAAATAATAATTAATATTCAGTCAATATGAGTGAATATTGCCCTTCTGTCCACACAAAATTCGATTTTTTTTTAAGAAACTAAATAGGCTAGGGGCAACAGTTACAGTATCGTTGCATTGAAAATAAGCACGATCTTTCTACGTGTGGAAAATTCATATATCAACATATCTCATACCTGGTGGCGAACTAAGAATGGCCGGCTATATTTCAAAAACTAGTTATCCTAAAGCTTTGGGGAAAACTGGTTAAGGGAAAACGCTGAAAACTATTTTTAAGTTTCCAATATGCTCGCTAGAAGGTGCAACATTCAAGAACAACTGTAAAATTAAGATTTTCTTCGTATTTCGCCTGAATAAGAGGTATCGAAAGTATCCGCATTTTAATTCTTACACATAGCATCTCCTGACACTTCTTGTTTGCAGAACGAAAACTAATATTTGTTATTATTGATAATATTATTTTATTGTTGTAAAAGTGTTAATTAAAATATTTGTTAAATAATAATATTTTTTATCAATGGTCATGCCTACTTAGGTTAGTAAGCGAATTACGTTGGCAGATATCATAAAGTCATTCAATGATTAAAGTTCGAATTTTTTGAAATCAGGCGGTTTATCGATATCAAACAAGTAATACCTTTTTTCCTTGAAAATAACCAGTTTATTAGATTTTTTATTCAAAATCATGATAAAGTTTTAAAAACATCGATGCATCGTTGCCATCCCTAATTATCATTGCATTGAAAATAAGCACGAAACATTTCAAACACTTCTACAGGTGTAAAATTTATATATTTTTTTTTTAACTAAAGCCCCAGAAATATCCCACACACTATAAATAGCCGCAATCTTAATATGATTGTCATTTAGGTATTGCCATTATAATTTTTGCGATTTAGTTTTCTACAGCATACTTGCTTTCTTTAATAAGTTCGAATTTTGTGTGCACATATTGAATGAATATTAATTATTATTGAGATTTTAAATATTATGTTGGTATTTTAGCAGTAAAATAATATATAGTGTGGTAAAATATCGATAATTATGATTTAATAGCAACGGGTCCACCGAAAAACTGTCCCAAAATCCGATTTTCTTTCGAGTTTTGATTTTGATTTCTACTTATATTTTAGGTTAGGTCAGAGATATCGAGATACGGTTTTCACAGACGCATTAGGCTCTCATTTGGCTGCCTTTTGTTTAAAAAAAGTGAGATCGTTGCGTTTAAATTTTGTGAGAAAATCTGATTTATTTGCGATTTTGTTAGAAATCGCCCTCTACCGGCCAGGTAAGAAATCGCAATCACACCGCTCAAGGCACGGTTGATAGCCTAAGGAAAGCCCTTTTCAACGACTCAAAGGTTATTTAGTTCCGTTCAGCCATTTTGAAGTTATTGACTTTTATTTCCGAAAATGTTCGAACACCCCCCACCTCTTTCCTATAAGAGATAGATTAAAAAGTGTTTAACAAAAAAGAATCCAACTTATCTCGGATTTAAAATGGCAATGCATTCTACTATCATTAATTTAAGAAATTATTTTTTTTTTCAAAAAACGGGTTTTAAAATTTGAAGACCATAAGTAAGAAACAGGCTAAGTGCCAAAATAATCAAAGGGAGTTATTAAGTAGAAACATTTTAATAGCAACATTTTTAAACATTTGAAATTAACATTAAATTTAAAGACATAAACGATTACGCCCAAACATCCTATACAAGAAAAAAACTTATTTAATTCTAATAAACACTAAAATAAAACATTTTACATTCAAATTTGTGAAAAGAGCTAAGTACCACACATGTTTACAACGAGCTAACTTAAGAAATATTGATATAAAAATCTTTGTGCTTTTGATCGTTTAAAAAAGGTATAATGGCGCTTAGATTTTGTTTTTGTCCGGAGAAACACTGAGGTTTCCCGATTAATCCCGATAACGAATAAAAACAAAAAAAAATAAACGTGGCACTTGGCATGTTTCTAACGTAATAGTGGCGGTACATAGCAGATAAACCAAATTTATACGTCAACCGTAACGACGGTATTCGTCTTGGCACATAGCGTATTTGATATGTTATACTTACTGGTATTTATCATCTTTCTACGGCAAAATCTCAACTTACCATTTTTTGGCACTTAGCCTGTTTCTTACTTATGGTCTTCATTTAATATAGCTATTACGCCTCCTGGCGGAAATTTTGGAAACTTAAAAATAATTTCCAACGTTTTCTCTTGGCCGCTTTACTAATAACTTTTTTTACCGTAAGTCTTTACGACAATTACTTTTCGAGATATAGCCGAGTGCCATTCTTAGTTGGCCACCCGGTACGTATCTAAAGTACAATTTACTAGTTACCTACCTGTATCTATTCATAAGTAACAGAAAAAAAATTCAAAACAGGTCTTATATAGTTTATAATAATTTCAAATTCACCTACCCGCCGGGGATTTACCTAAAAACTATAGACTAGCCAGAGGACCGTTACTATGCAGTTTTTTTTATTTTAATATGTTTTTAGTTTATTTTTTCTTATAAAAAAGTAGTTTACTTACATAGGTAGGTATGTTTTTAAGTAAAATTAATCCGTTAAAATAGAATCCTTCACTTGCAGCCAGTACGAATACCCAGTAATCTTTCTGCAATCTGCCAGGTCTGGTTTATTTACAATCATTTTTGCTTAGGAATGCGCCTCATCAAAGGGTTCTTAGGTTTACTTTCGAAAATATAAAATATTATGTACAGTAGACTATTCTGACTACAGTGACTACTCTACTCTCTGATATCTTTTTGTTGTAAAAGTGTCGGCGAGACCGAGACGAGACTCGAAGACTCGAGACTTTGCGAGACCGAGACCGAGACCTCAATAGTCTCGTCTCGTCTCGGCGAGACCGAAGCACTAGTGCATATTGTGCAGATTGACTCTCCCATCACTATTAAAAGTGGCTTCATCAGACCAAAGAATTTGAAATAAAAATTCTCGATTTTCGCGTATCAGACCTAACATCCAATGGCAATAGTCCAACCTGCGATCAAAATCTTCCTCATTCAAAGGCTGATGTAGAACTATATGATATGGATGCATTCTAAAAGTAATTAAAAAAAAAGTTTCAGCCAATACCTATATTGTGATAGCCATTAGAACTTACCCATGGTCCTTCAAGATATTTTGAACCGTTGTTCGTGCTATGTTCAACTCAAGCGATAACGCTATTGTGCTAACATGAGGATTTCCTTCAATATACCCCAGTACGTAGTTGATATTTTCTTGTGTTCTTCCAATTTTTTGCCGTTGAAACGCAGGCCGAAAACTACCATTGGCTCGTAAGCTCATCACTAATCGGGGAAAAACTCTCACATCGTAAGGACGTCGATTTGGATAACGAGCCGCGTACACTCTTTTAGCTACTGCGGCATTTTGAAGACATTCAAAATAAACTGCAAGCATATCAACAGCTTCATCATTCGTGAAAGGCATTTTGTAAACACAAAAATTGCTCAAAATAAAGCGAAACTATTGACAATTTGAGGAAGAATTATTTATATTTTAATTTGTTTTCTTTCCATGGCCAGCTTATATTGATTGTCTACTCATGAGAGGCCTCAGCAATGCATAGAGCGTGATGGTCAGCATTTCGAGCATTTGCGGGGGCACTAAGAACCTTCCTTTTTTAAATCGGTCCTTTTCAGGGCCACAATTTTTATAAAAGAGAAAATTCGAGATAAATATAGTAAAAAAATTAAAAAAGTAAGGAATTTTCGTAAGTAATACATTTTTTTGCCTATATTTTGGGTTAGGAACGAGATATCGAGATGCGGTTTTCGCGAGCTTGTTTAGCCATTATTTAGCTACTTTTTCATGGGAAAAAAATCATATCAAGCATTTCATTTTTTTGAGAAAATTAACCATTTCTGTCGGAATGTCGAAAATAGCCCTCTAGCGGCGATATGTGAAACTAACGAAACTTTAAATAATACAACATTTGTAGCCCAAGAATAGCTCCTTTGAATTAACCCAAGTTTGTTAAAATCGGCTTAGCCGTTTCGCAGATACAGGGTGTTATTTAAAAAAAACATTTGAATACCCCCCACCACTTTATTTTTAGAGATACAGCAAAAAGCATTAAACAAAAAAAGTTTTACATTAATTATCCTCAACTTCAAATATGTGGAATTTTTTTTATTAGGTTTTTAGATTCAAGATTGCATTTACGCCCCCTAGTGGTCACTTTAGAAACTTGAAAATATTTTCCGGGTTTTTCTCTTAACCGTTTTAGTAATTACATTTTTTGCCGCAAGTCTCTACGATGGATAGTTTCCCAGATACAGTACCTCGCATTCTAAGTTGGCCACCCTGTACATGCATTTCCCTAAATAATTAAAAAAGGATAGGTAATTTAGGCTTTCGTTTTAATAAGAATTATAGTATATCTCTTCAACTATTATAATGCATTATTTTATTATACCAGAGTACAAATAATATCGAGTAGATTCACTCAGCAAAAATCGTTTCATGTTTTTGGATCAAACGCAAAAGCCGCAGCACGGTAAAAAATTAGTTTTTTCTCTACCTGCAGCAACGAGCAGTCTGTGAGGAGAGATTCAAAAAGTATTAGCAAAGTATATGTAAACTAATAGCTCCACTCCCCCAAATATTTTCTGCCAGCCGCCGAAAATCCGCAGATTGTTGGCAGCATGTGGAGCGTTTTAGTTTAATCAGTCGTTCGTGTGTAGGCAGTGTTCAGAACAGAATCGGATTTGTGAAAATCCTTAATTTTATTTCTATTTTAATATTTTATTCGGACTTTGGTGGAAATATATACGAAGCAATGAAAAATACAAAGGCAAATAGGAAAAATCTATAGTCGGATTAGTGAATAGATATGTTAATAAAATTAGGTGAAGGAGGCGACAAGACCGGAAAAATCGTCTAGGTGTCAGGTTTTTTTTTTTAAGTACATATTATATAACGATAATAGAATGCTTTGTAAATATTAAATATATTTTGGCCCTGTGAAACTGACCCAAAGTTTAATCCACGACTAACCCAAACTAACCAAATCTACTAAAATGGATTATAACGTATCAGAACCGCTTTAAATGACTAAAATAAGTTGAGAATAAGTGAAAGTAAGGGACAGTTGAATCGACGACTAACCCAAGCTAACCACATCTATTAGAATTGATAATGACGTCGGTATTGTAACCGTTTCAAATGGCTAAAATAAGTTGAGAATAAGTGAAACTAACCGAAAGTTAATTGAACACTAACCGAAACTAACCAAATCTATTAAAATTGATTATAACGTATCGGAACTGCTTCAAATGGCAAAAATAAGTTGAGAATTAGTGAAGCTAACCGAAAGTTGATTGGACTACTAACCCAAACTAACCAAATCTATTAAAATTGAATATAACGTAACGGAATCGGTTCAAATGATTAAAATAAGTTGAGACTATGTGAAACTAACCGAAAGTTCAATCGACGACTAACCCAAACTAACCAAATGTAATAAAATCATTATAACGTATCGGAACCGCTTTATATGACTAGCATAACTTGAGAATAACTGACACCAACCGACAGTTGAATCGACGACTAACCCAAACTATCCAAATCTATTAAAATTGATTATAATTTATGGAAATCGATTCAGACGACTAAAATAAGTTGAAACTAAGTGAAACTAACCGAACGTTGATTGGACGACTAACCCAAACTAACCAAATCTATTAAAATTGATTATAACGTCTCGGAACCGGTTCAAATGAATAAAATAAATTGAAACTAAGTGAAGCTAGTCGAAAGATGCTTGTAGACCCCCAAACTAACCGGAACTAACCAAATTTATTATAACGTATCGGAACCGCTTTAAATGACTAAAATAAGTTGAGAATAAGTGAAACTAACCAAAAGATGAATCAACGACTAACCCAAACGAACCAAACCTATTAAAATAGATTATAACGTATCGGAATTGGTTCAAATGACTAAAATAAATTGAAACTAAGTGAAGCTAGTCGAAAGTTGATTGTAGTCGTCCCCAAACTAACCCAAACTAACCAAATTTATTGAAATTGATTATAACGTATCGGAACCGGTTCAAATGACTAAAATAAATTGAAACTATGTGAAGCTAATCGAAAGTTGATTGGACGACTAGCCCAAACTAACCAAATCTATTAGGATTTATTATAACGTATCGGAACCGCTTTAAATAACTAAAATAAGTTGAGAATAAGTGAAACTAACCGAAAGATGAATCAACAACTAACCCAAGCTAACCAAACCTATTAAAATTGATTATAACGTATCCGAACCGGTTCAAATGACTAAAATAAGTTGAAACTACGTGAAGTTTAACGCAAGTTGATTGGTTGACTAATCAAAAGTAACCAAATCTATTAAAATTGTTTATAACGTATCGGAACCGGTTCAAATATCTAAAATAAGTTAAGGCTAAGAGAAACTAACCGAAAGTTGATTTGGTGACTAACGCAACTAATAACATCTATTAAAATTGATTATTTATTTATTTTTTATTTATTTAATGGTACACTTTACAAACACCATATACTTGGAACTTACATGTAAAGGAAATATTCAACAGCTTAATCTAGGTATAAAAAGTAAAATTGAAAAAAAAACAAGAAAATACAAACAACAATAAACAAAATGACTTAAAATTTAAAATAAAGATATCTATACTACCTAAATATCTATAAAAATATTCTATACTACCTAAAACTCCTCAACAGTACCAGCCTCAACTCCGACTCAGAAACATGGAATATATCTAAATTACGATCTCTAAAAAAACTATTACATATATTGGCCATTTTATCGATAGGTGAAATGCTGTCCTGTGTCACTATAAAGATGTTTGAATTTATTTGCCTTAAGTGGACTTTAGGAACATTGAAATTTAAAAAGTTTATTAACATACACTTCCTATACTTAAGGTTGTTGACTATAAAAAAAATAAATAAAACTGCATGTAAATTTCTTCTCTCTTCCAGAGTATTAAATTTAAAGCTTTCCAGCATTGACCTATATGAGACCATAAATGGGTATGCATTGTTATTTCTAATATAAAGGTAACGTAAAAATCTTTTTTGGACTTTTTCAACATGATTTATATATACTGCTGTTGATGGCATCCATATTTGTGATGCATACTCCAAAGGTGGTCTCACTAGGGCATTATAAAGTTTAACTATGGTTTCAGTGTTAAAGTGTTTGCTATTTCTAATTATAAATCCTAGCGATTTGTATGCTTTTTTTACAATGTAACTAAAGTGATTATTGAACTTTAGATTATTCTGAAAGTAAACCCCTAAGTCCTTAGCTTCATCACATCGTTTGATTTTTTGATTACCAACATAATAGATCTCCACAATTACATTAATCTTTCTCGTATATGAGACAACAGCACATTTTTTTACATTTATGGACATTTTATTCGCTCTAAACCAGTCAATAACCCTCGCAAGATCTCTACTTAATTGCTGACAATCTTCCCGGGTCTTTATAATTTCATATAATTTAAAATCATCAGCAAATGCTAGACTATTTGAGACAATCAGAATGTTGAGTAAATCATTAATAAAAATAATAAAAAGCAGAGGACCCAAATTAGATCCTTGTGGTACCCCTGATGTATTAATAAAGGAATTATAAGGATAAAGGAATTATAACGACTTAGAACCGGTTCAAATGATTGAAATATATTGAGACGAAGTGAAACTAACCGAAAGTTGAATCGACGATTAATCCGAACTATAGGTTAGTCGTTCAATCAACTTTCGGTTAGTTTCACTTAGTTTCAACCTATTTTAGTCATTAGAACCGGTTCAGATACTATATAATCAATTTTAGTAGATTTGGTTACTTTGGTCTAGTCGTCGATTCAACTTTCGGATAGTTTCACTTTTTCTCAACTTATTTCAATCATTTAAAGCGGTTCCAATACGTTATAATCAATATTAATAGATTTGGTTAGTTTGGGTTAGTCGTCGATCCAACTTTCGGTTAGTTTCACTTATTCTTAAGTTATTTTAGTCATTTAATGCGGTTCCGATACATTATAATCAATTTTAATAGATTTGGTTAGTTTAGGTTAGTCCTCGATTCAACTTTCGGTTTGTTTCACTTAGTCTTAACTATTTCAATCAGTTGAACCGATTCCGATGCGTTATAATCAATTTTAATAGATTTGGTTAGTTTGGGTTAGTTGTCGATTCAACTTTCGTTTAGTTTCACTTATTCCCAACTTATTTTAGTCATTTAATGCGGTTCCGATACGTTATAAATAATTTTAATAGATTTTTTTAGTTTAAGTAAGTTTTCCAATACACTTTCGGTTAGTTTCACTTAGTCTTAAATTCTTTTAGTCATCCGATACGTTATAGTCAATTTTGATAGATTTGGTTAGTTTGGGTTAGTAGTTCAATCGACTCTCGGTTAGCTACACTTATTCTCAACTTATTTTAGTCATTTCAAGCTTTTCAGAATACATTAAAATCAATTTTAACAGATTTGGTTAGTTTGGGTTATTCGTCAACAACTTTCGGTTAGTTTCATTTAGTCTCAACTTATTTTAATTATTTGAATCTGTTCCGATACGTTATAATCAATTTTAATAGATTTGGTTAGTTTGGGTTAGTCCTCCAATCAACTTTCGGTTAGTTTCAGTTAGTATCAACTTATTTTAGTAATTTGAACCCGTTACGATACGTTATAATCAATTTTAATAGATTTTGTTAGTTTTGGTTAATCGTCGAATCAAGTTTTGGTTAGTTTCACTTAGTCTCAGCTTATTGTAGTCATTTGAACCGGTGCCGGTGCCGATACGGTACAATCAATTTTGATAGATTTGGTTAGTCGTCTATCAACGATACAAAAATGCCGTAACGCGAGACGAAAACATAAACCATGTCATAACGTGGCCTTGAAAAATCACTTTCATGAAACCAAAGAAGTGTAGTAAAAATGAGATTCCGAAGTATTATATTATTATATATTTTTAAGTAAATTTTAGGTAATTCCACTATTATTGATATCTTTGAAACGGTCAAAGCTACAAAATTGATTAAATTAGAAAGTTGCCATTATTGATGCCTTTTCAAGATCGATTTGCAGTGTTGTTAAATTCTTGTTAGATTCTGAGATAGCAACAGTGGTATCACCACAGATCTATATAGCTACGCAACAGATACCTCTTCCAATGCTTTTTACGCGGGGCTAAAAATGTTCACCGGCTCTCGCGAGCAGGTGTACCAGTCGTCTAGGTGTTGCCAAGTTATCACGTCTAACAATATGCCATGGGGGAGTGGGCAGACTTTGCGGTCGCGATTTGAGCGGAGCGCGTGCCGTCAGTTTGCGACTTGGCAACACGACTGGGCAAAACACGTCTAAATAGGAAAATATTTAATTTTATTGCATTATTGACGAGCGACACTTTTAATACCGGAGTAGGCATCTGTTGCGTAGCTATATAGATCTGTGGTATCACCTAAAAATGACAAATGTATAGCAAATTTTATTTTCAATTTCCTTCTATGAAAATATTTTTACAACTTTGCTCAGTTTCACTTCATTTTTCACCCGGCCGGCATTCAGTAGGTCTTTCGGTACGAGTCCATACAATCTCCTAAATACATCTCTGACTAGAGAAAGCCACGCGAATCAATCGGTCACTTATGCAGCGCATCGGTCATCTCCAGTTGTCACTTGATATAAAAGAATGTGGCTGAATTACATCAAAGGATTTACCGCTGAGTGAACTTACTAGTTTACATATGAAGAGTACAGGGGAAAAACGATCTAAGCGCCATTTCCATAGGAAACTTTTTTATTATTGATTTCACGGAAAATTTTATTCTTGATAAAAGTTGGTGCTTAGAAAAAAACTAATTTTGACAACGCTAAATTAAGGATAAGTTATACAGGGTACCTAAAAAATACAAAAATGATGGTTGAAAAAACAAAAACTTACGAATATCGGAAAACCTTCTACAGAAAAAATAAAGCTCCTATTAAGATAAAAATAAAAGTCAAATACCATTTACTCCAAAAGTGCACCGTTGCGGAGAAAATTCATGTCAATTATTGAAAAAAACCCTCTTTTTCTTAATTTTGTCCTTATTTTTAAGTAACAAAAAGCACCAAAAAGTGCTAAAACGTATCGGAACAGATTAAAAATATTAAAGTAAGTTAAAAGTAAACCAAATTAACTGAATATTAGCGACTAACCAAAAACATTAAAATTGGTTAAACGTATCGGAACCGGTTCAAACGACTAAAATAAATTAAAACCAACTAAAACTAACTGACAGTTGATTGAGTGACCAAACAAAACTAACTAAAAGTAACCAAAAGCACCAGAACGTGCTAAAATAGGTTACACAAATTAAAGTAAGTTCAAACAAACCGAATTTACGCGGCTAACCAAAACTAATCAAAAGCATTAAATTTTATTATAACGTGACGGAGCCGGTTCAAATGAATACCTCTGTGGTTACATGCGAGTAATTTTTCAAGGTCGCGTCACGACACGGAAATTTTTCCTGAACGTCACGAGACAGTTTATGAAAAATTGATTATAACTTATCGGACCCGGCTCAAACAAATAAAATAAGTTGAGACTAAGCAAAACTAACAGAAAGTGATTGGATGACTAACCAAACTAACCAAATCTATTAAAATTGATTATAACGTTTCGGGACCGGCTCAAATGAATCAAATAAGTGAAACTAACCGAAACTTGATTGAACGACTAACCAAAACTCACCCAATCCATTACCATTGATTATAACGTATCGGAACCGGTTCAAATTACTTAAATAAGTTGATACTAAGTGAAACTAACCGCGCTAGATCGGGGATTAAGAGACGGATCGAATTAATTTTTTTTTGTAAAAACTAGTCGAGTTGCATACCGTTAGATCGGGGAAAGAGAGACGAATCAAATGCAAATGTTATTTTGCTTTTTACAACCACACTTAACGTTATAAACTGTAAAGAAGAAAGAACCTTGAAGTAATATGCATGTATGTGATATATTTTGGTAAACTAAACTTACGTAATCTATTCTGATCTAACCCAAACTAACCCAAACTTATATCAACTATTAACTTTCAACACAATTATGAACTTTCTCAGATCTCAAATTTAACAAGCGTTGCATTCTGCTGGTTAATTTTAGTTAGTCACCGAAATTCGGCTAATTTAAGTGAGTTTCAACTTACTTTAATATTTTTAATCTGTTTTGATTGATGCTGTCGCTTTTTTGGTTAGTTTTGTTTAGTCGTTCAATCAACTTTCGGTTAATTTCCGTTGGTTTCAATTTATTATAGTCATTTGAACCGATTCCAATACGTTATTACCAATTTTACTGTTTTTGGTTAGTTTACGTTAGTCGCCAAAATTCGGTTAATTTTGATTAATTTTAGCTTACTCCAATATTTTTAATCTATTACGATACGTTTTAGCCGGTTTCGATGCTTTTAGTTAGTTTTGGTTAGTCATTCAGTCAGCTTTCGGTTACTTTCAGTGAGCTCCAATTTATTTTACTCATTTGAAGCGGTTCCGATACATTATAACCAATTCAAATGTTTTTGGTTTAATTATGTTAGTCGCCAAAATTAGGTTAATTTGGGTTAGTTTCAACTAACTTTAATATTTTTAATCTGTTCAAGTAGTCGTGCAATCAACTTTCTGTTAATTACAGTTAGTTTCAATTTATATTAGTCATTTGAACCGGTTCCGATACTTTATAACCAATTTTAATGTGTTTGGTTAGTCGCCAAAATTCGGTTACTTTGGGATAGTTTCAACTTACTTTAATATTTTTAATCTGTTCTGATACGTTTTAACCCTTTTTGGTGCTTTTAGTTACTTTTGGTTAGTTTTTTAATCAACTTTCGGTTACTTTCAGTTAGTTCCAATTTATTTTAGTGATTTGAATCGGTTCCAAAACGTTATAATCACATTTAATGTTTTTGGTTAGTCGTTAAAATTCCGTTCGTTTTGGTTAGTTTTAACTTAATTTAATTTTTGTAACCTGTACCGGTACGTTTAAGCCCGTATTGGTTACTTTTGGCGAGTTTTGGTTAGTAATTCAATCAACTTTCGATTAGTTTCAGTTAGTTCCAATTTATTTTAGTCATTTTAATTGATTCCGATACCTTATAAATCAAATTTAAGTTTAAGTAAATAAACTAACACGTTCTCTCGCGCGTATGATGTCATGTATCAAATGTAGCATGCACTTTTTCACGATTTGAGGTCCTATACCTATTAGGATAATAGAAACATTTTCAATGTTAAAATAAGTAAAAGTAAAAAAAAATTAAAAACAAGCTTTTATTTAAATGCACTAAAAAGAAGAAAATAAAATTTGAAGTAAATCAAACCCATTATTTTGTTACATTAAACATTTTTATA
>MU194453.1:4252-19061 GCA_016904865.1 Pissodes strobi
ATGTATAAGGCTAGGGCGTATAATTATTGTGATATCTTTGTTAGTTTGCAAGATAAAAATGTGGGGTTTGCTTAGTGATGGGCATAAGCGAATTATTTTGATAACCGAATTATTTGTATTCAAATAATATTAATAACCGAATGATCATTTGAAAAATCATTCGAATAAATTCAGGTTAGCGATCGCAGCCGGTTAGGAAGGAGGTTCAGCGTCATCGGCATCGTGTTCGTAACTGCTGTAATCGTCTTATTAAGCATGGCTTAATAAATAACATTGGAATACGAGTAAATATTTGATTACGCAATATTATTGAACAAAATAAAATAAATAGCATTTTGCGTTTTTAAATAAAAAATACGTAAACTCCAAAATATGATTCTTGGATGTGTTGATTACACGTAATGAACATAATTATTAAAAATCTACTTTGCAAAAAAAGTGTTTCTCTCTGGCGATGTATTTATATTATTATGTATTATAGTACTATAATAATATTAATAATTAATGGTAGCTATAGCTATATTACAACTTATATATCGCTCTATTGCTCCTACATTCAAATTCCAATAATAACATAAAAACTAAACAAACATTAGGTGATAATTGGTGTTATGTATTGGAAAGCGGGCCGTATTCATTACGAAGAAGTGTGTGAAATAAATAAGAAATATGTGGGGTTGCTTGCTAATCGCAACAAAAAGTATCGGTTGGATCAAAAGCGACCGCCTTTTCTTTTGATTTTTTGAAGATGTCAACAAATTGCTGTATTTACACTTTTTAGTCGTTCAGGCGCCGAAAATTGGATATTTTTTTATGTTAGGTACGCAATAAAAGTAAATTATGTAATCTAAGCTTAATATTCGCTAGTTTTCAACCCCCCCAGTTCAGCTTCCACAATTCCACATCCTACCGGTACATTTGAAATTTTGAAACTCATCTTTTATTGGAGCTAAAACATCGAAATTTGCTTCATAACTCAGAACTAAATTAAAACCGCTCCTTGCTCGTTGATCATTCGACGGGTCGACGCGACAGCGAGGCTTGTTCCTTGGTAGTTCGTGTTCGTATTTGAATTCGTACATATCAGGTTCAGGTTATTTTTTCATTCGAATACGTGTTGAATGAAAACCGAATAATACAGGTTATTTTAATAACCGAATATCGGGATATTTTTCATTCGAATAAGCATAAGCCCATCACTAGGTTTGCTCTATTACCTTGTCAAGACATAAGCGAAACTTTTATGAAGAATAGTTTTTTTCATTTAGGCTTTCTCTTTTGGTTGAGTGATATATTTAAAAAAACTACATTTTAATCAAATCCGTTAAGATATGTGTAAAACTAGGGGCTTGGGCGTATAATTATTGGGATATCTTTGTTAGTTTACAAGATACAAATATGGGGTTTGCTCTATTACCTTGTCAAGACATAAGCAAAACTTTTATGGAGAATAGTTTTTAGGCCTTCTCTTTTGGTTAATTGAGTGATATATTTAAAAAAAACTACTTTTTAACCAAATCCGTTAACATATGTATAAGGCTAGGGCGTATAATTATTGTGATATCTTTGTTAGTTTACTAGAGAAAAATATGGGGTTTACTCTATTACCTTGTCAAGACATAAGCAAAACTTTTTGAAGAATAGTTTTTTTTTTCATTTAGGTCTTCCCTTTTTGTTAATTGAGTGATATATTTAAAGAAAAAACTACTTTTTAACCAAATCCGAGGCTAGGGCGTTTAAGTTTAAGAAGTTTCCCTTCTGATATGCGCACATAGTGTAAACGTTTTTTTTTTATTTACAGGAATATGAATGTAAAATATATAAATGGCAACCAACCAACAGGTAGATACAAATTTAAATATAAACGTAAACTACAAATCTGTAACCTTAATTAATTGATTAAATGGTCTTTCGTTTTTAATTCGACGTAAACTGATCGATTATTTGATCAAAATTAATTTTTTAGACAAATTCATTTTCTATGCTTAGTATTGCTAGGCTATTTATTTAGACTTGTCTGGCTAATGGTACTTCCTAAATACGAAACTCTAAAACACACATACTCTTTTACGACCGAGATTTTCGGAATGTTTGTCTTTGAAGTCGCATGCCGCCTTACGCAGCGTTTTTACAAATTTGCATGTACCAAATGCCGCCGCGCCGGGATATATCTTTTTATTCCACGTAGAATAAATAATAAATACCTGACACAAAATGTATTAGTTGGGTAAAAAGTTTAATACATATTTCGGTCTTTGATAGTATTATAATTCAATTAATTTCAAAACTCAGTTAAGCTCATGAGCATTGTTAGCATTGGCATATTTATAAATTCGGAGCGGCGCCTAATTTCTCTTGGCGCCGTGGGGCCTTGCCGCCCCTGGCCCACCCGGTAGCTACGTCACTGTTGCCATGACAACGATGACGTCGTAATGGTCGTACATTTGTTTGGTTTGCAATGATTGGAAGAGCTGGCGTGTAGCACTTCCATTCTCAGATCAACGCGAAAGCACGTTGTTTCGTTTATTGCGAGTTTATTAGGGGACATTCCGCCGTGAATTCTTGGAATTATTTTTTATTTACATTCCACGGTTGATCCGTTATAGTATTATACAAGAGATATTTTCTATATATTCTAGTTTTAGTGTGTTTTTCGTAGACATGTGATTTGTATTAGCAACAAATCATTTTGTTGCTAATACAATATGAATATATTTTATTTTTTGATGATTTACCTAAAAAATACCGCTAATAATTATTAACTAATTTTGGCAGTTTGGGCGTGAACCCCAAAAATGTTTCGCCTGCGGCGCTGTTCCTTTTGTCGATGTCGGTAGCTCTTCCCCACTTTTCAAAGCCGCGAGCCGCCACTGCTTCAAATTGAGAATGTGATACAGCGAGCCGCAGAAATATCTACGCCATATGTTTTTTTTTCACCTGGATGACGTAACTACAAATGTGTATAATCCCGACTTTATTTATTATGTGCTGTAGCTCCATCTCTTGCAGTTTTCGGAAAACTACCAATGCTCTTTTGCCCTGCACGTATTATTGCCCCACTCTCCCCTATCACTTTCGTTCTGAGTTGTCATTGGTTTCTTCATATTTCCTGTAACCATTGTTGCTCATTATGGTTTTATTACTATTTAGAACGATGACAAAATGAAGTAGATAAAAAGTTTCCAAAAACATTGAATTCTAATTTTGTATATTATTTATTTAATAAATTCTTTGAATAAACCATAATAGGTTGTCAATAGGTTTTTTTCGTTAATAGAGTTTTTTAGTTGAGCAATGGCAAAGTGTGCACTGCACAATTTACCGCATATATAATCTATATGATCAGTATATAACAAAATGCCTATCTATATAAGTACCCAGAAACTTGACACAATATTTAGGTTCTAGGTCAGTATTTCCTATTTTGAAATTAAAATTTTTTCCTTGCCTACGAACATTATGTGCCTAGAGAATTATAGTTTTATCATAATTTATCATAAGCATATTCTTATGACACCATTCATTAAAGCCCCTCAAGACATTTGTAGCTTAGGCAAAAACTGTTTCTGAGTTCTTATCAGACACCATAATACATAAAAACGGACCCCATAAGAATATGTTCGGGAATGTCATTAACATATAACAAAAATATCAGTGGACCAAGAACACTACCTTGAGGAGTACCTCGATGTATATACTTCAAAGGTTTCGGATTTGCAGTGTTCCACATTCACAAAAATGTTACGGTCTCTTAAAAAAAGACATAATAAAATTGTTGGCATGCTGAGATTCAGTAGCGTGCCGTGGGTATAAGGGCGGGAGGGGCGAGCTATCTCGAGGGCGCCGAATGATGAGCTATTTGCAGTTTGCATTAGGAGGCTGAGGCGGGTTAGATAGAGGGCGGGGGGGGCATTCGCCCCCCCTGGCCCCCTATACGGCACGCTACTGCTGAGATTCTGAGATCTAGTGTGAATATCAAAAGACTCTAAAAACATACAGGTTACAGCCCTTTCAATGATTTTTGAAAAAACACTAAGTATCGATATAGGTCGGTAGTTATCCATATCATGTCTATCGCCCTTCTTATAAACAGGAGTGATTGAGGATAATTTTAAACTGTCCGGAAATTGGTCAAGTTCATTATGTAAGCTAAAGGTACTACAAATACGTACTACATTTTTTAACAAGGTCGACAGGAATATTATCATAACCACAGGATTTCTTACTTTTTAATGACTTTCTAATATACTGAATTTCCCGAGATGTTACTGGAGACAAAAAAATGGAATTCTCCTGTTCCCTAGATGTTGTACACTCTTCAGAGAAGGAATTTTTAAAATGTGCATTTAGCTTATTGTCAACGACAACAGAAAAATATTGCGCAAAGGAATTTGCAATATCTTGAGGGCAATTAATGCTTTTAGCGTTAATGTGAAGTTCCGTAATTTTTTTTCGTGATTTAGTGTTACCTCTATTTTTATTTACTAGGCTCCACAAGGTTTTGGACTTATTTATCGAACGGTTTAAGATGTTGTTTCTGCTTTTCAATTTGGATTAATTTAATCGTATACTTTTTAAGCTGTTTATACTGATCATTAATCTGTACATTATTACTATTTTTTCTCAGCCAATTAATACCCTTTAGGTCATCCAATCGTTTTTTAAGTTCCACTGAAAATGTATTTTTTTTTTTATTATTTCTCATGATATTCTTTCCCATTAGTGGACATTATACCTCAAAGCACCACAGCACGGAGTTCATAAAGTCATCATATATATCGTTAATATTTGTACAATATGCCGTATCGATAACAGAATAACCTACACTAAGCCTAGTAACAAATAATTCAAAAATTGATTCCTGGTGACTTTTATCACTAGAATTAAAGAAGTTGTGAGATTATGACTATTAGAGACCATGAAACCGGAACCTCGATCCAAACACAACAGGGCTGCAAATTATTCTAACATTTTTCATTTTTCTTCTGTAAATATATTGAAAAAGAGCATCAAACCCTTAAATTTGATAATAGATATTTGATAACAAAAACGCGTGATAAGTTTCGGATATTTTATTACATTTTACATAATTATTATTACCTGTATTTGTACATCTTAATATTTATGACATTCGTGACTACCGACTGCAAATTGAGTTGTTTAATGCTTTACTTTAACAGAGTAGATACTTAATGGAGGGAATTTATAAATTTAATTAGACCGAATGAGTAATTAATTGTTCAAGCTATAATTTGAACACTAAAAAATATTCTTAACCATAAATAAAAAATAATTTCCTAGTATTTATTTTTCGTTTTTAAAGATTATTATTAGTATAAACATCATATAATTTTTGAATTATATATCTTTCAACACTTCGTAGACAATTTCGTTCTCACATTCCTTATCTTGTTATGTTTTCATAATACAAAACAAAATTTAAAAGTTAGCGGTCTTCTCTTATCTTGTTTATTGTTTTGTTTTAAACGTGAAATTAGAACTAATTACAAATTTCTACACCTTTAAATTTTAAGTACTCCAATCCTTAAGATTCTAATACCTGAATTTTCACCTGCCGAAATGAGTTTAGCCAAATATTAACGGTTTGCCGAATTTCGAGATGGTAAAATAGCTATTTATGATACAAGTGTGAAAAGTGCATGTTTAAGGCACGGGTATGAAAGTTTGAGTTAGTTCATACAAGTGCCTTAAACGAACTTTTCACACGCATGTCATACAATATTTATTCTACGTGCATGTGAAATTAGCCAATTTTTAATTTTTATTAATTTTTCTACGTGCCTGTGAAAATTAGTTAATTTTAAATTTTTATGAATTTATAAAATATCAAGTATCTGATGGATTGTTATGGTGAGAGGATGTAATATTTTTGTTTGTGTCAGTCAACTTGACCAGCTATAACTCGTACAAATTGTGATTCAAATATCGAGATATTTGTGGCTATAAAGTTAATAATGAGCTATTCAGACATAGAGAATACTGAAACTATTTCGTCCGATGTAGAAGAATCTGCGAGATTAACAAGAGATTCACTTTTACCTACGCGGCCAAGGGTCCAGTATGAAATAGTATATTGTGCAACAAGTGCTGAAAATAAGACTTTTCACACGAATGAGACAGTTTGGTGACACGAGCCGTAAGCGAGTGTCATAAAGTCTCATGAGTGTAAAAAGTCTTTTCAGCACGTGTAGCACACTATACTTTTTCTACGACTGCTACATACAGGGTGCCCCACTGGGAGTGTGGTAGAAAATTACATGTTATATAGGAAACATTTTTTTCTTCAAACGTCAGTAAATCCGTCATTACTCGACTGTGTAGGCGGCCCTGAAGTTTCGTTTTTCCTCCGCCGGAGCTTTACTTTTCACTTTTCCGCCGGCGGAGGTAAAAGTGTTATCATAGCAACATAGATACAATACAAACAGACAACAAAATAAGCGTCAACAACTCAAGATTTATTAAACTACAATTTGTATTTATCACTCAATTTGTGACTGCATTTCTAAAAATCACTAATTTAGGAACAAATTGGTTATTATTTAATCGAACTTACTCAATAACTGCTTATCAATACGGAATTAAAACGCAATCGGAGACGCAATCTTTAAAAGATAATTATTGTTGACAGTGTCCACTGACAACTTCATGTTACAAATTCACCGACACCGGTCTAAGCACGGCCACCTACGACCGTGGTCTAAGCCGCCTTGCGAACCCATTTATCTTTAATAATAATTAGATATTATTACTATTAAAAAGAGATGTTTTTGCATTAATTTGTCGACATTTGAAGAAAAAACAACATATTTTATTTGGAGGAAAAGTTACTTTTCATGGCTTGCTCTCTATTACCAGCCTCACTCCGTTCGGCTGTTAAACACGAGCGCGCCATGAAAAGTATCACTTTTCCTCCATATAAAATAATATACTATTATTATTGATTTATCAGAAAATTTTATTCCTAATAAAAGAAGCTACGTGAGTAAGAGATTCTCGCTAAACTATAACTGGGGCCACCGGAGTGGGGTCCCTATTTTCCAAATATTTTGAAAAAGAGGCTGCGAGGGCGAAGCCCTAAAATGGGGCTCCAGGGGGGCGAAACTCTAGAATGGGGCCTATGGTTCGGAAGTCCCATTTTTTACAGATTTAGCAATGGAGCCCCGGGGGCGAAGGCCTAAAATGGGGCCCAAAGTCTTAAAAGGGGGCCCCTGGTATAAGAGTTCCATTTTCTACAGTTTTGCAAAAAGGGGCTCCCGGGGGGTGAAGCCCTATAATTGGGCCCCCTTTTTAAGAGATCTGGTAATGGGACCTTTGAGGGCGAAGCTCTAAAACGGAGACGAAGCCCTTTAATCTAAATACCCGAATAAGCGTCTGAAAAGTATACTTTGCACACGCCGTGTGCAAAGTATACTTTTCACACGATGTTTAAAATGTCCAGTTTTCAAGAGCAGTTGTTAGTGCGTTTTTGTCTATTTTCAGGGCAGTCGTAGAAAAATGCATATAAACGTTTTGAAAAGTGGTACGGTGAGAAGAAAGTGAAGCATCCCACCGAGAATGTTTTATTGGCGTACTTTCAGCAGAAGTCGAGGGAAGAAAAGTCATCGTCACTTTGGAACCAATATTCAATGTTGAGGACTATGTTGTCCAAAGAGAAAAATATCGATATAAGCAAGTAGAATAATTTAGTTTCGTTTTTGAAGAGGCAATCGGAATGGTATAAGGTCAAAAAATCAAAAGTATTTTCCATAGAGAATGTCGAACGTTTTTTAACCAATGCCAACGATCAAGACTGGTTTTCTGCTATTTTTGGATTATATGGAACATTTTTATGTAAGTTCATTCTAGTGTCCTTAGGGATTGCAAATGTACTGGCGGAGAAGAGTTTTTTTAAGGTTATGTTTTAAATTTGGGTTAGTTTTGGTTAATTTTTGTTGGTTGCGCCCCCGCCCCGTAGCGATGACCCTCCGCACGCTTCGCTCGCTACGAGGACGCAATCAACAAAAACTAGCCAAAACTAACCCAAATTTAAAAAAAAGGAAACATAACCTAAAAAAAATAAATCTCTTCTCCGCCAGTATATTTGCAATCCCTAAGGATACTAGAATGTGCCTACATAATTTTTTTTCCATATAATCCAAAAATAGCAGAAAACCGTATAAGCAATAATTACCTCTAGACTTTATGCTTATGAAGGTTGCGTTAATGATCGGAATTGCAGGGGCGTGTAGAAGAACGAGCTATGTCGAATGGGCGTTGAAGACGTTGCAGACAAAGTGTGGTTGCATCAAAGGGATTAATTTATTGGAAATAATTCGAAAATATGACCACGGTAAATGTGTATTTACCGTCCCGCGGGCATTACCAACAATCGATTTTTTTTCAATACAGAAAAAATATTCCCATTAAATTACCCGTCGTGATATGGAATATTATTTTATATGGAGGAAAAGTAACTTTTCCTCCAAATAAAATATGCTGTTTTTTCTTCAAATGTCGACAAATTAATGCAAAAACATCTGTATTTAATAGTAATAATAATTATTATTATTAAAGATAAGTGGGTTCGCAAGGCGGCTTAGACCGGTGTCGGGGAATAGGCACAGGTTGTTGCTATAGTAATGTAACATAAATTTGTCAGTGGACACTGTCAACAATAATTATTTTTTTTAAAATTGCGTCTCCGATTGCGTTTTAATTCCGTATTGATAAGCAGTTATTGGGTAAGTTCGATTAAATAATAACCAATTTGTTCCAAAATTAGTGATTTTTAGAAATGCAGTGCACAAATTGAGTGATAAATACAAATTTTAGTTTAATAAATCTTGAGTTGGCGGTTATTTCATTGCTTGTTTGTATCTATGTTGCTATGACAACACTTTTACCTCCGGCGGAAAAGTGAAAAGTAAAGCTCCGGCGGAGGAAAAACGAAACTTCACGGCCGCCTACACAGTCTAGTAATGACGGATTTACCGACGTTTGAAGAAAAAAACACTTTTGAAGCTATTCCGAAAAATATAGTTAGATTCCTCGGATTGCCTGAACCATCGAGCTACACAGGACATTGCTTCAGAAGAACATCTGCGTCGCTTTTAACGGATTCGAGAGCAGATATTTTGACACTCAAACGTCACGGTTGGAAGTCTGGCACTGTGGCCGAGAGATATGTGGAGAACTCCTTGGAAAATAAGCGAAAAACAGCGTTAAAGATATTAGGAGAAAGAGACGTTGCCAGTACATAGCCAGTCAAAGAAGGTGCAACTGAGGATATTTTGATCAAGAGTTCCATGTCTAATCAACAATTTCCATCGGGGATAAGTTTAGAGAACTGTAAGAATTGCGTTGTTAACATATTTAAATGATAAATTTTATTGTTAAATTTCAATTGTTTGTAAAGTTTTGAATAAATTTTAACTCAAACTTGCATTTTATTAAATGATAATGAGCAATTTTTCACCTTAGTACGAAAAGTATACCACTTCTCGCACTAGTGCGTTAAAGTTGAATTTTTCACACTAAATTAAGTGTGAAAAGATTTACTTTTCTCACGCTCGTAGAAAAAAATCATTAATTTCGTGTAAAGGGAGTCCTGAATTTTCTCCGCAACGATGCACTTTGGGAAAAAATGTTATTTGACTCTTATTTTTGCCTTAATTGGAAATTTACTTTTCCTGTAAAAAGTTTTCGCTATTTCAACATGTGTGCTTCTTTTAACGTTAAGCTTTATATTTCTCAAATACGTTGTATAAGTTATTAGTTTAGCATTTTAAAAATTAATTTTTCTAAGCATCTACTTTTATCACGAAAAAAGTTTTTGAAATTAATATTGAAAAAGTTTACCATATCGGCCAAATTTGTTATACCACCCCATATAAAAATATCTACAGGATTTTAAATTTTCAGAACTTTAATTTTTTGTCTGGTAAAATTCAAAAACATAGTAGATCATCCCCTAGCAAAGTACCTACTTACCATTTCAATTTTTAAAATAATAGACCTCCAGAACTATGACCAGCACACATAAAAGAGCATTTTATTTAACTCTAAGAGTCATGTTAATAAACGTATTAAGGAATGATTCAGTAATTATTTCACTTATTAGTACAGAAACAATTATCCGTCCACTATACCATTTTAACTAAGAAAGACAGAGTAATCCGTTCATCGTAGACTGGCTAAATGAAGCCTTAGAGCTTTCTGAAAGGGGAGTTGGGGCTTCCGATAATTAGATTAAGTTTTTATAATTCCATAGGCTACTTTCATGCTTATGCTGCTAAAGTTGATTTATACGAATTGGGTTACTTATTATATGTATATTAGCGCACAACTTCTACCGATTTTACCTAATTGGTGCGTAATGTTTTAAAGGGCGATTCCTTGGACGGCTTCAAGAAATAATATATTTCGACCAAGGTTCAAACAGATCCTATTATTATCTACTAGGGATAATTAGTACACTGCTTTTAGATGTTTCAAAATAATTTAATCAGATATTTGTCTCTACATATGTTTCGGCTTGATGAGGCCTTTATCAAGAGTAGTTGTATACTAAAACAAAGAATATTATATATAGTACACAATTTTCTTTGACTAAAATCTAAATTGTTATACCCTACTAGACCGCCTAACGGTATTTTGGTTTTATTTCACTGTTAATTATGCAGGTGTTTAGAGAGCAAGTCAGTTGGTCGTTCGTATTTAAAACGTCTGTTTTTTGTGACTTTTGGATTTCTACGTACTCCAAAAGGTTCAGCCTTTTGTTTTAACATTGAAAATGTTTTTGTTTTCCTATTGTGGGGTATCAAATCACGAAAAAGTGCATGCTACATTTGGCACATCACGTAATATACGTGAAAGATCGTGTTAGTCTGTTTCTGAGGACGGAATCGGTTCAAATGACAAAAATAAATTAAGGCTAACTGAAACTAACCGAATGTTGATTGAACGACTAACCCAAACTAGCTAAAAGTAACCAAAAGGACAAAAAGGGTTAAAATGATTCGGAACAAATTACAAAAATAAAAGTAAGTTAAAACTAACTCAAAGTAACCGAAATTTGGCGAATAACCAAACCTAACCATAAAAATTAAAATTGGTTATAACCTATCGGATCCGGTTCAAATTACTAAAATAAATTGGAACTAACTGAAAATAACCGAAAGTTGATTCAACGACTAACCGAAAGTAACCAAGAGCTCCAAAAAGGGCTAAAACGTATCGGAACAGATTAAAAATATTAAAGTAAGTTAAAATTAACCCAGACTAACCAAAACTACACAATAACGTTAAATTCGATTATAACGTATCGACGCCGTTTGAAATTACTAAAATTAAAACTCACTGAAATTAACTGAATACTAATTGATCGACTAGCCACGACAACTATCTAACCCAATCTAACCTAAAGTAACCAAAAGCATTATATATGGCTAAAACGTATCGAAACAGATTAAAAATATTATATCATGTTAAAAAATTTCCAAATTAACCGAATTTTGGCGACTAACAAAAATTAACCAAAAACATTAAAATTTGTTATAACATATCGGAAAGTTGATTGAATGACTAACCAAAACTAATCAAAAGTAGCCAAAAGCACCAAAACGGACTAAAATGTATCGAAATAAGTTACACAAATTAATGCAAGTTAAAACTAACCAAACCGAACCGAATTTTGGCGACTAACGAAAACTAACCAGAAACATTATATTCGACTATAACGTATCGGAGCCGGTTCAAATCTATACTTTGGTTTCTTGGCAGTGAGTTTGCAAGGTCGCATCACGGCACGGAAAATTTTAGGGAACGTCACGACACGGTTTATGCATAACTGATTATAACGAATCGGAACCCGCTCAAATAAGGAAAATAAATTGAGACCTACGCCCGGTCCTATGTGAGCGATTTGCAGCGAACGAGAACGCGAATCAGTGGCGATGCCGTGCGACTTTATTAAATTTCCGTACGGCATCGCCAGCGCTTCGCGTTCGCGTTAGCTGCAAATCACTCACCTAGGACGCCCCATAATTGAAAATAACGGAAAGTTGATTGGACGATTAACCATAACTAACCAAATCTATTAAAATTGATTAGAACGTATCGGAACCAATTCAAATGACTAAAATAAGTTGAGAATAAGTGAAACTAACCAAAAGTTGATTAGACGACTAACCAAATCTATTAAAACTCATTATAACGTATCGGAACCGGCTCAAGTAACGAAAATAACTTGAGACTAAGTGAAACTAACCGGAAGTTGAATAGACAACTAACCAAAACTAACCAAATTTATTAAATTTGTTTATAAGGTATCGGGACCGACTCAAATGACTAAAATAGGTTGAGACTAAGTGAAACTAACCACACATCTAGGAAGGGGAAACTAACCGCAAGTTGATTAGACGACTAACCAAAATTAACCAAATCTATTAAAATTGATTGTAACGTATCAGAACCAGCTCAGATAAGTGAAATAAGTTGAGAGTATGTGAAACTAACCAAAGAATGATTAGACGACTAACCCAAACTAACCAAATCTATTAAAATTGATTATTACGTATCGAAACCGACTGAAATGACTAAAATAAGTAGAGACTAAGTGAAACTAACCGGGAGTTGACTAACCAAAAGTATCCAAATTTATTAAGCTTAATTATAACGTGTCGGAACCGACTCAAATAACTAAAATATGTCGACATTAAGTGAAACTAACCGAAAGTTGATTAGACGACTAACCAAAACTAACCAAATATATTAAAATTGATTATAACGTATCAGAACCAGCTCAAATAAGTAAAACAAGTTGAGACTAAGAGAAACCAACTGGAAGGTGATTCGACGATTATCCAATACAGTAATCTAGGGTGATGTCGGATTGTAGGGGCGAACGCGAACAGAAGCACGTGTTCTCATAATTATTTCAAGGGCAGGTACGCCAAAATCGCGCGGGATCTGTTCAGACATGTTAGTAGAGATTAAAACGCTAACGTGCATGGTTTTCGGCAAGTGTAATTTTGTCCGGTCGCCTGCAAATCGGCTTTAATTTCATCTCGAGTTTTGTATATTTCTTTGAACTAGTGAAAAGAAACTATTGCCCACAGGTAAGGCTTACATATATAGCATTTGTTTTAGCATTAAAATGTTATCTAATGTGTGGATAATATTTGGCGATAAAATGCTAATAATACCTCTTTTAGTTTTTTTAAAAATAATTAAAACATAAAAAATTGTCCTCAGGTGGGGTAAAGAAGGACCATGGTAAAAGGAACTACAAAAAGAAGATTGGCCTAAATTCTATGAATTATGATGAAACAACAGAGGGCACTAGATGATGTGAAAATGGGGAGGAAAAATTTAAGACAAGCATCGATATATTATAAAATCCCTAAATCTACACTCCGTTCTTTTTTCCTAAAATTAAATCGTTTTTGTTGGAAAAATGCATTTTTTTTTTCTTACGGCTTATAAGAAATTATAAGTTTTATTTTTTTTGTCCGCCTACGCCTCATTTCACGATCAAAGACGATTTATAATGCAAAACAAATAGGTGTCCATGTTCACCCCACACATAGGGGCGAAGGCGGACAGATTTTAGCAACCCAAAAAAAAGTTGTTTCGACGATTAACCAAGACTAACCAAATCTATTAGAATTGATTATAACGTATCGTAACCGGTTCAAATGACTAAAATAAGTTGATATTAAGTGAATCGAACCGAAATTTGATTAGCAGACTAACCAAAACTAACCAAATCCATTAAAATTGATTAAAACGTATCGGAACCAGCTCAAATAAGTAAAATAAGTTGAGACTAAGTGAAACTAACCGAAAGTTTATTCGACGATTAACCAAAAATAACCAAATCTATTAAAATTGATTATAACGTATCGTAACCGGTTCAAATGACTAAAATAAGTTGATATTAAGTAAAACTAACCGAAATTTTAATTGACTACTAACCAAAACTAACCGAATATAGTAAAATTGTTTATAACGTATCGGAAACGGTTCAAATGACTAAAGTAAGTTGAGATTGAGTGAAACTAACCGAAACTTGATTGGGCGACTAACCAAAATAACCAGATCTAATAAAATTAATTAGAACGCGTCGGAACCGGTTGAGATGACTAAAATAAGTTGAGACAAAGTGAAACTAACCGAAAGGTGATTGGACACTTAACCAAATCTAAACAAATATATTAAAATTGATTATAGTGTATCGGAACCGGCTTAAATAAGTAAAATAAGTTAAGACTAAGTGAAACTAACAGAAAGTTGAACGACTAACCAAATCTATTGAAATTGGTTACAACATATCGTAACCGGCTCAAATAAGTAACATAAATTGAAAGTGAAGTGAAACTAACCGGAAGTTGATTGATGACTAACCAAAACTAACCAAATCCGTTAAAATTGATTATAACGTATCGGAACCGGTTCAAATGACTAAAATAAGTTAAGACTATGGGAAATTAACCGAAAGTTGATTGGACGACTAACCAGAACTAATCAAATCTATGAAAATTGATTATAACGGATCGGAACCAGCTCAAATAAGTAAGATAAGTTAAAATTAAGTGGAAGTAACTGAAAGTTGATTAGATGACTATCCAAAACTAACCAAATCTATTAAAATTGATTTTAACGTATACGAACCGACTCAAATAACTAAAATAAGTAGATACTAAGTGAAACTAACCGAAAGTTGACTCAACGCACGACTATCCAAAAATAGCCTAATCCATTAAAATTGATTTTAACGAATTGTAACCGGTCCAAATAACTAAAATAA
>JAEQML010067470.1:0-19060 GCA_016904865.1 Pissodes strobi
ATAGTTTTCTAACGGTTTTCAGAGGAGATTGAATGTACTGCACAATAATGCTATATAGAAAGTGTTATTTTTGAATCAGGTTCAAAATTTATAAATTCATGCACTTATTATATCATACAATATCATCGGACATGTGATAACTTGGACATGGAACAGGCATAGGATAACTTTATTATATTCATTACTTTTACAAGAAGTAATATTGTGGGGAAGTGAAGCGTACTGATGATGATATCGTTCTCGATATCATGTTGCAGTCGATCATTCATAAATAATTCCTTTGTCTTTATGGGACCTCCTATTATAATAATATGATATAGGTTGTATAATGGTTGTATATTATTTTTAATGCATTTCTTTTCTACTTTGGATTTTTGATTACAAGAACTTTTAAAGCACTACATAAGCTTAGTGTATGATTTAATAGTAATTGCATAAATGGACAGGCTTTGATTTTGCCTGTGGTTTTAATGTTAAAGAGTTAGAGACACTACCTCAAATGCCACTGAGAGTTTATGGGTCCCAAGGCGCCTAGCAGCAGCCTACGTTCGGAAGGCCGGAGGTGATATCGGCGGAGACAAGATAAGATAAGTTTAAGTTTATGTTGTACTCAAAACACTTGTGATATTTCTGCATAATGTTATTGGCGTGAAATTAGTATCTTCAACGTTGTATTAGATTGCGTGTTTTATTTTTTTCTGCGTTGTATTTATATAAATATTTTTGGAACAGTTTAGGTGTAAGCATAGCTTACCGAGGCTAATTTAAATAATTATACCTCTGGTAGAATACTATTTACTAGTGTGGTTCAATTAAATCTCATAATTTTTTTTATGTTATAATTCCTAATTCTTACATTTTGATTTATATTGTGGTAAATGATAAACATTGTCATTCTGAGTTATTGACTATCTGGTTATAATATTTTTACATTGCGGTAATTCATAATCTGAAACATTCAGGTTTATTTATGTACAACTGCGACACGTATACCATGGTAGGACGCGCACAAGGTTTAGTAGTAATAGTATTATCCTGATGACTTTTATTACTAGTATGATGAGATTATTGATATCTTATGCATATTGCGTTTATTATTAATTTGTTGAAATTGATTTTGATCATTCGTAATCATTTGGTATATTATATTGTTAATTCCGATATAGCCAAACGTGCCTAACAATTGCTCGATCATCCTTTTATCTATTTCACTTCCATTATAATTCAATTTATTTAAAATTACAGTCTGTATGTATACACAACTGATCTGGTTCCATACTTGTGAGTATATAATTAACTTATTATTATATGTTTTCACTTTAGGCCCTTTAATATTTATTTATATTTATATCATTCTGTTTATTGAAAGAAATATGACAACACGTTAATGTCAAACCTAACGAGCGCCCAATAAACTTAAACCTGCACGAATGTACCGTCTTTTATTCGCTCTGAAATACCTCAACCAAACAAGTCGTTTGATTTTGGATCGCCCTTAAGGATCTCAAGACCGAGGATCTTTTAGTTTGGGTCTGCGCATATAGTTATTTCAAACTGGTGGCGCCCTGGTCAAAAGTAAATAATTGACCCACTCTCACGCCGACGAGCAGTCGGAGCACATGTTGCGCTAGCCGCATCCTTAAGAGTAGGTTTTATTTTATATTGCTAACTCATTTAAAAGGGGTTTACGCGCAACACTACCGTGTTGCTGCGCTTCTCATTTGCCCTTGTGCTACAGTTTGCGCACCTTCCATAGTTTTTTATAATCTCTGGCCAATGTATTCCTGTAAGAACGCCGGCTTCCATTTTTTTTATTAAAACCCTTCTTTGGCTATTAACCTCGTCTTACTTTCGAACAGTATTTTCCGATCAACTCAATTACAAAAATTGGCCTATATGTTATATGACATAGGCTTTTCTCCAATTTCTTTTGGAGACGTTTTATAAATAATGTAAGAATTACATATCGCGATATCCATGAAGTGGAAAAATATATTCACCTACCATCGTCTTGATTTTCTAACAATTGATCGATTTTATATACACCCCTCATTTATTTATTATAAACGGCAATAGCTAATGGACAAGAAACTTCAACCTTTTTGCCTTCTTTATTCGTTCAACATACCGAAGTTATAGTAAAAGCATTATGCATTAAAGTTAACTGCTTTTTTCATTATCTATGCATCGATTAAATGAAATATCACCAGATCTGGCATAATCAACTCCATGCTGCTTCAAGCTTTTAGCATTTAAAACATTAGTAGGAAGGTGTTTTTTATTAATTCGAACGGTTCCACAGACAAATTTTTTTCTACATTATAGCTTATAAACAAGAGTTACCGAGATAAAAAAAAACGTCAAAGAAAACACAGTAATATAATCCTTCCGGAGATCAAAACTATTTTTTCTCTCAGTCCTAAATTGACCTAATTGGACCGATCTTGGCCTGTATATACGTCGAAGGTCAAAACGTAGCCTGCAATGGCGCAACACATGACCCAAACCTTAAATCCGCGTTTGGTCCGTTTCATGGGCAGGTATTGGCTTATCTAGGATACCGCACCGAAGCACACACTGAAGCTACTGGATTCCATTCAGAAGAGTTGTACGTCTCGTCGGTGACTCGGAGTTGATCCGGGATCTGGATAGTCTGGAACACCGCAGACATGTGGCCGAGTTATCCCAGTTTTACATATATTTTCACGGCAGATGTTCCTTTGGCCCGCCCCATCTCGTCTCCAGCAACGTCTCGTCATTGCTATAAAATTGTTGATCGGCCCGTACATTAGAACCTATCAGAAAAATAGTCTAACATGGATGTTATTTTTTATAGACTATCAAAGTTCGAAGAAGTTTTAATCATTTGACCCATACAATTTTTAATGATTCCAAAAAATGCCCTTAGCTCAACAAGTTCTAAACCCAAATCATTTCCAGGTTCTCTCGCCTTTATATTACACTGGGCAACAATTTGACCGCTTCAGCCGCTGCTACGCCATATGAAGTGGAAGCATTGGAAGTGATATCCAACATGTGTACATTCAACAATTTATATCAGCTAAATTCTGTGGCAAACGCCTTAAATTCTCTTCTGGACTTGGTACTTTTTCGGGAGTGTGCTTGCTTGGTTCGGGAGGCTGACGAATGCATGTTGCCTCTGGATGTATACCACCCTCCATTGGGTGCTTCGGTGCCATTCCACTCAGTTTGTAAAAACATTTCTTATTTAAATGATGGCTACTATAGAGATTTCAAATCTGCTGACTATAACTCATTAAATCAGTGGTTGGGTGGCGTTCGCTGGGATGATCTCTTTGCAGGGGCCAGTCTGCAGGACATGGTGAGTGTTTTTTCTGATATTGTGTACTCAGCACTTGAGTTGTATGTTCCGCTTAAATGGATCGCATCGGATAAGTTTCCTAAATGGTAGTCTTCCGAACTTAAACATCACATGTTTGAAAAAAAGAAAGCACATAAGCAATATATAAAATTTGGTCTTCAAAAAGATTATCTCGATTTTTCTATATTAAGGTTTATGTGTAAGAGATTGTCAGTGGAATCTCATAATGCCTTTGTTGCATTCATAGAAAATTATTTGGCAGAAAACCCCAAACATTATTAGAACTAGGTAAATTCTAAACGCAAATGTGGTGAAATGCCTGCTGAGTTCCATTACAATGAGGAGAGTAGCTCCTCGGGTATGGAAATATCAAATATATTTGCAGATTATTTTTCTAAGGTTTATAGCATTAGATAATGTCCAAATGTTAATAAAATCAGCTTGGACTTTTCTAATATAAACATTACACAATATAATATTGCTATATCAGATGTATATATTCATCTACATTCCCTAGATCCACATAAGGGTCAGGGTCCCGATGTATTGTCGCCGTCTCTTATCAAATATTGTAGTTTTGTCTTGGCACGCCCACTGCACATTATATTCAACTTATCTCTAAAGCTGGGTTTGTTTCCAGAAGTTTGGAAGACGACCTTCCTGACTCCGATACACAAGTCGGGGAATAGGTAACAAATTATAGACCAATTAGCATCCTGAGCAAAATCCTTAAAGTCTTTGAGAATATTTTGACAAAGTATTTGACAGTTGAGCTGGGTCCGCTTATCATCCCTCGTCAAATTGGTTTTCAAGTAGGGAAAAGCACAGAGCTAAATCTCCTGTCGTATGTAGATTTTCTGTCGGACGCTATGGAGGGTGGATTGCAGATGCATTCCATTTACACGGACTTCTCGAAGGCGTTCAACAGGGTAAATAACTCACTTTTGGTATCTAAATTAAAGGTGATAGGTGTTGGTGGTCCTGTGCTCGACTGGATAGAGAGTTATTTAACAGGTCGATCATAGATTGTTCGATTTAATAACTTCAAGTCAGACAATATTCCTGTGCCCTCTGGATTTTCTCTCACTTGGGTCCACTTTTCTTCACATTATTTATTAATGACTTGGGGTCTTGTTTTCACCACTGTCAGTTCCTTTTATTTGCCGACGACTTGAAGATGTACATGGCGGTGCAGTCCTCTGATGACTGTTTAAGACTTCAAGTCGATCTTGATGGGATGGTGACCTGGTGTGGCTTTAATGGTATGGATTTGAATGCTTTAAAGTGTCACTCTATCATATTTCACCGATCTAGGACGGCTCATGAGCATTCTTATGGCATTGGTAATCAGATGCTCTCAAGTGTCTCTGAAATGAGAGATTTGGGGGTTGTTATGGACAGCAAACTCTCATGTGCTACACATATAGGGAGTGTGATATCTAAGACTCTTCAACTGCTGGGGTTTGTGAAGATGAAACATTCTGATAATAAATCACCAAGGCAAAATAAACCAAAATAAATACGTACCTTGATTATGTTTACTGAGACTGATGCCATGTCCAAAGAACTTAATATGAATTCCATCATTATAATAAACTTTGTGCACTCATTCAGATGTCCAACAAATCTGAAACAATATCATTAAGAATAATTCATTGTTTGCAAAACATAAAATGTTGCTTATAACGAAACATTACTTACTCAATAATGTATTTATGGTCAAGTATCAAACTTTTCAAAGTTTTCATTTTTTCATTAATTTCTGTCTGACTGGCTTTTTCAGTGAAGTCAGGTTGAACGAAATTCCTTAGTCGAATCTGCAGTATTTCCAACTGTGTTGCTGAGTAAACTAACAAGGTTACAAAAATTAGATGAGTTACACAATTGTAAGTTAAACCAATCCAGCTAAGTATCGCTTGCGATGCAAAAAAACAGTTCAAGTGGTCCAGTTTATTTAATGGCAGAAGAGCCTGATACATGAAGTGTGGTTCAGCAGTTTCATTATGTGACTTATTATATTCTTTAAGTTTGAGTATGCCAAACATACCTGAAATATCGTAATAAAATTAAATTCAAAATTATAAATGGGAAAATCAAATATTGCCAAATATGTTTTTATCCGATCGGACAAAAAACTGCACCTTTCCGATGTGTTTTCTCATCGCAAAAATCATGATTCCAGTATATTGTATTCGTTGCTTGGTAACATGCAATAACTGTACGGAAATTGGCAATAACTGTACGGGAATATAACATTCCCGTCCTAGGACGGGAATATACCATTTCCGTTCTATTCAAACGCCTTGTTTGTCAAATCTGACGTTTATCAAAAGTAACATTTAGCTGTAGTTTTCTTAGTTACGTAATGAACTTCAAGCTCGCTCGTTTCAAAACTTGATATTATATTGAGTTTAAATTTAAAACACCGTTGTTTTTATTTAGAGTGATATTTGGCTCTATTTTTATAAGTACATATAATTAATTCTGATCGGATAAAAAATAGTATGCGCAACTCGTAGGAAAACCACATTCCTGGACTTCTGTGTTTTACCACAGTCGTCCAGGAATGTTTTGCTTTTCCTACTAGTTACACAACATACGAGTATTTGGAGAAGATTTTAGAGGATTTTCTTTTGTGACAACATTTTATTTCATGGGGAAAAGCATTTTTGATCGGAAGATGAAAAATGTCGCAAACTATATTTAAGTAGCAAATCCCACATATTAGGTATTATTTATTTACAAAATATTAATACTAGGTATTTGAAATTAAATAAGTCCAACAAAAACTATTAAAAATCAATCGCCAGATACTTGTAATATCAAAATATTTTGAAAAAAAGCAAGAAACATATAAGGTCCTTCCTGGAAGAAACGTCAAAATGGTGAGAGCAGTTTGATTACGGAGAGTAACGCCCCTACCATTCAAAGTTGTCACGTGGTGTGGCCCATCAAATCCCATCGTCCTCCCCCAGGCTGGAGAACACCGAAGTACAAAGTTGGTACATGTCAATTTAGCATGAAAAAAATGTAACAGATAGAGGTCAAATAAAGTCAGTAATTCCACCCTTAATCCTGCGTCTTTTATGCTAGCCTGTCTAGCTGACTATACATTTGATTTTTCTCTGTTTGATATCACTGGCTTAACATATAATCAGTCAATAGATCGTACCGTATTCTACATCGGTATTAAGCAAACATTTAAGTATATAGCAGTGCACTTCGGAAACAAATCCCTTACCTTACGAATAATTTCCTTTTCGGCTGTAATATACCTTAAAAGGATTGTTGGTTGCCTATGGACGAGTGGAATAAATGGAAGGGATATTCTTGGAACGTTGCCAGATGTTATATTGGCTGAGCGTTCGTCTTGCGATTTTGACGTGGTTACGATTCAGGCCAACAAGAAAATACATAATTAATCGATATGCTACCATTAGTTTGTGGTTAAACGACTGTTTTTCGCTTTCGCTTTAAAAATACGCAGTCAGGATGTGTTAGTAAATGCGTATATTCCCTAACTTGGCAACGTCGCTCGAACTGTTTCGCGAGTGTTTCAGCAAGGTAAAAACGGGTCTAGCTTCAGATACGTTTAGGTCCGATTCCGATTGATCACCGATTTATGCGTCGAACAGATTTGGTGTTAGGAGTTTTAAATGGCCGCCGTTCGGAATGAATTGGTTTCTGTTAGTGTGGTCATTGTCAATAATGGATTTATCGTTGGATTTCTTTGTTCTGCCAGCAGTACATAATATCACACAGCCTTAGGAACGTTTCATTGCATATTGCATATGTTAAAAAATTTAGCGACAATCGGCTGGTGTATTTTTACGTTGGATACAGAACAGTGTAAAGCGGGCCTTTGGGCCGAGTATTTGCTAGCTTTTTAACATTGAACTTCACGACCTAGGTAGTCGTTTTTGACCAGATTTCCTTCTCTTTCTTCGGCAAACCTTCTAAGGAGGTAGTGCGTATGTCTGATAAAAAGTTTAAGAATTTTTAATTCACCCCGAGGGGGAATATACTTATTTCGGGCGATGAAAAGTGGCGTAGTTACTAGGTTGCTGTAGCGAATTATTTGCCAGAGAGTCAAGATTTTTGGTGGATAACTTGCCACGTGCAGTGGATTTTGGAAGAAAGTACGCCGTTTCCTTCCTCGAGGAATGTCTATAGAAGAGAGCGCTTGCTCCCCAATTCGTCATTACCATCGAAAAACCCTACGTAGTTAGGTAAATAAATATACATATCTTACATCTTGTACATACTCATTTATTTTCTGTACAGGGGGATTTATTTTACCAGGGTATATTATAGTTTTCTAACGGGTCTCAGAGGGAATTGAAATACTGCACAATACTGCTATATAGAGAGTGTTACTTTCGAAAATTTTTGAATTCTTGCACGTATAACATGCAATATCGTCAAACAAAAGATAACTTAGGCCTGGAACAGGCATAGCATGATTTATTTGTACTCATTATTTTTTACAAGAAGTAATATGCTGGGAGAAACAAGCGTATTGAATAATAGTTCATGATACCGTTCTCGTATCATATTGCAGTCGAACACTCATAGCTGATTCTTTGTCTTTATGGGCACCCGTATTGTATAATAGGGTATATTGTATATAATCTTTGATAAATTTCTTTTCTACTTTAAATTTTGCTTATAAGAACTTGTAAAGTCGTATGTAAGCTTTAGTAAATTTAGATTTAATATTAATTACATAAATGGATAAGCTTTGTTCTTGCCTGGGGGTCTGGACTCTTAAAAGAGCAAACAGTGGTTATATTATTGGTCAGTTTTCTTAGTATTTTATGTCTGTCACCTGTAGGGTGATATGATATTGGCTATATTATGACCTTCGCATTTCGGCAAGACGACTCTCATTATTTTATTTAAATACTCTCATTATTATTTTTAAATACGCTTTGGGTGGAGAGTGTTCTGAAAGAGGAGCTGCCTGGAATTGCAGTAAGAGAATGCATACTTAGCGCTTGTTCTCTTTCAGGGTTTTTTTTACCGGGAGCCAGTTTATGGAAGCTATTATTTTGGCTGGAGTTTTTTTTGTTTGGAATTGTGTATATGGAGCAAGCTGTTGTTGTTTGAAGCGAGCTTTGCTTGAAGAGAGACTAAGTAGCTAACCAAGTAGCTACCAGTCAGTACGGTTGGTTGTGTTTTATTGGTACCGACTGTAGCCATAGAGGTATGGGTAATACCTCAAATACCACTGAGAGTTTTATGGGTCCCAAGTTGCTTAGCTGTAGTCCACGTGCAGAAGGCCGTAGGTGATATCGGCGAAGACCAGTAAAGATAAGTTTAAGTTATATTTGTGATCTTTTCGGCATAATGTTAGTGGCGTGTTACTGATATTTTCACGCGTGTATTGGTATTTTTCAGCGTATATTAGATTGCGTGTTTCAGAGTTTTTCCGGCGTTGTATCATATCGCGTGTTTTAGTTTTCTGCGCGGTATTGATATAACTATATTCGGAACTGTTTCGGTGTAAGCACAGCTTACCGATGCGAATCTAATTAACTGCTGTATTTACTAGTGTGGATCTATTAATGCTCATAGATTTTTTTAATATTACATTTCTTATTCTTACAATTTGATTTATAGTGTCTTAAATGATCAACATTGTCGTACTAATTTATTGACCATCCAGTTATAACAACTTTACATAACGGTATTTAATGATCTAAATCAGTAAGGTTTATTTATGTACAACTGAGTCGTCTACCATGATAAACGCGCCCAAAGTTTTAGTAGCTATGATTAGACGGATAACTCTTAACTACTAGTATGATGAGATGATAGATGTCTTAGGTAGATTGTGATTATTGATTAATTTGTTGAACTTGGTTTTGATCTTTCGTAATCATTTGGTATTTTATTGTTACTTCCGTTATAGCTGCCGTCATAACGTGCCAAAAAATTGTTCGATAATTTTTTATCTATTTCACTTCTATTATAATTCAATTTAATTCAAATTTCTATCGGTATGTATACGCAACCGTTCTAGTTCTATATTTATGAGCATATAGATTTTTAATTGTTTCCAATTGAGATCTTTTACTGTTTATATTTATATTATTTTGATTATTGGAAAAAGGTATGACAACACGTTAACGTCAACCTAACGAACGCCAATAAACTTAAACCTGCACGAACGCTACCGTATTTTATTTGCTCTGAAATACCTCAACCAAATAAGTGTAGTTAATTTTGGATGTGAATCGCCCTTGCGTAGCGGATTAACGTCGATTTGGATCGCCCTTATGGATTCTTAAGACCAAGGATCTTCCTGTTTGGGTCTGCGGATTTGGATACTTCAAACTGGTGGCGCCCTGGTCAAGAGTAAATATAATTGACCCACTCCCTCGCCGACGGAGCACACATGTTGCGCTGGCCGCATTTTTAAGGGTAGGTACTAACTTATTCATTATATCTTGCTAACACCAGCGAATATTAACTACGACAAGAAGGCCCACTCAATGGCAAGAGAGCGCTACAAAGGAATCGTCGTTTATTTTCTTCGTTGCCTGGTAACGATCGGCGAACTTCGTCGCACACAGGTTGAATTTAAATAAAAGCTGGCCATAAACGATATTTTCGTTTGCGGTATATTTAATCAAATTTATGACGAAATTATTTATAGCACTCTAATACTCTATTTGGCTTTGGAAAAACACAATTGATATCTTCTGAATTGTTTGCAGCGCCCTGTCAAACTTACGTTATGGTTTTTTTTATTATTATCACCAAATAAATATTTTGATAAAGTTTGTATTCAACTGGCTGTTTCAAAAATCTGTCAACGTTTTTAATTAGTTATTATTGATGACAATACTCAAGGTATGTAATAACTAATATTTAAAAGATTTTGATTTTGTGTTAATGATTTCACCATATTTCCGAATACTAATATTCTGACAAAAGACATCAAGAAGAAAATGTTTCTCGAATTTGCCCCATCTTTTAATATTTAATAAAATTTTGGAGTTTTGGGTGATTTTAAAATTGGTTAAAAGTGTCGCACAATATTTTTACTGCATATTTCATTCCTATTTTGTAATACAACACAACTAAAAAAAGCGATATTATCTTATATTGAATATTGACTCGACTATAGAATTTAGGCGTGAAAATTAATCTGACAAAAGGATGAGCTGGTCTATGGCCGCCGCGTCAAAGGTCGCCTGCCAACATGATTGTTTTATTGGTATCATGGCCTGCCGATATTCTGCTAGTGTTCGCGCGGGGAAGGAGACACACCGTTGACATGCCGCCACGGAGAGTGATCCTTCTTATCATATAGTTTTGCCCAAATACATAAAAAAAAGATAAAGACTGATGTACTATACTGCTAACGTGCTAACACTCCGTTATGGTTATGTGTTAGTGTTATACCTAATTGTGCAACAACTGAAGCCAGATTATCAGAAAATGGCGCGTCGAAATGAGGATCCCTTATTGGCTAAATTTGTAACGTGCGCAGTTTTCCCTGCTGCTGTCTTGTTTGAGCATTTACGTTTCTTTGTTTTTTTTTGCTTCATATGTTGTACTGAAAGTATTTTCAAATGTCATTTAAGTTACCCTTAACGCAACGCATTATTAAATTGGAATTTTAAAATATCTGTTGTAAAGTCATCGGTACGGGTGGGCAAGAAATTGAATAATCGATTAAACGCTTAATATTTTAGCAAATAACTGAATAATCGATTAATCGAAATAATCAATTATCGATATTTTATGAAATATTAATCGATAAGTCGATTAATCGGTAATTTCTTAAAAGTGAATCGAATAATCGATTATTGTCGCCCACCCCTAATCCTATAATATTGTAGTAAGTGAAACTGAAATTTCGGTAGAATCATTATTGCTGATGCAAGACTGATGTTATTATAAAAAGAGGTAATAAATACTTTGGCTGAATCAGCAGATAAAAATTTATAATTTAGTTTTAATTTGTAAATATGGCTTTGATATTACCTTGGGATAGTCAGAATATAAGCAAGTGTTTTTGAACAACAGCTGCACTATATTTTTTACTAGTTTCGTCCCTATTAGATTAATTTTTAAAAATAGCGATAACTCTGAAATACATGTATGGCAAAATTGCAGGCCCTCATCAACGCGTTTCTGTCGTCCGCTTAACATTCATTTTGCTCGTGAGACTCCTGAATTAACCGTTGCAAATACTTTGGCTGAATCAGCAGATAAATTTGGATCATCGAATTAAAAATTTAAAACCCTTTTTTTACAACGAAGCAGCCCTTAATTTTCAAAATAATTTTTTAAAACGATTTAAGAACATACAAATGATTTTTATACATGATTTTTATCGTTAGTGATAATTGATCCTCCCTATATAAATATAGATGATGAGCAAAAAAATTCAACAATTATTTGTCTAAAACACCATATATTAAACGTGTAATACTTAATAACTTTTATGTCTTATTTCTGGTAAACCTTATTATGGCCAGCTTTCCTAGAAATTCGACCAGTGTGCGTCGGGTCCAAAGGTCACATGCCAGTATCATGCTAGTTTTCGCGCGGGGAAGGAGACATACCGTTGACGTGCCGCCGCGGAGAGTGAATCTTCTTATCGTAGTTAATATTCGCTGCTAACACGTTTAAAAGGGTTTTACGCGCAACATGTCCTACATGCTTTGCAAGCTACCATTCACGTCTATGAAAACGCTAACAATTGTAAATTAACCCTATAGCTTTTGTTAATCGATTAGATGTTAAGTTTTTGTATTGTGAGAGATCAACCAAAGTTATTATATACAAGAGAACTTTATGATAGGAACTCACAGCCAAATATAATAGATATATCTAAAAGAGGCAGGGTTAATCTTCTGGCAACAAATCTTTTTCCAATCTGGCCACAGGGAAAACCCATTTCCGAGGCAAAAATTAATGACCTAAAGGCTCTCTTTCCTCTCATACCAGATGATGTCAAAGAATTTTACAACCAATTGGTGCCAGATAGAAATATCGATGACTACTATCTGGGAGGATTTGATAATTCTCTGGACTTTGATACGGAAGACACGTAAATTGTTATAAAATTTCCTGTTATATTTAGTTTATTGTTCTATTTTTATTTTTTTATTATCACTAAATTTACTGTATCTTTTTGCAATTTTCGTTATTTAAAATTATTTTATTCATAGAAACCGCATTGTCTTATATGACTTATAACTACTTATACGTCTTGCAACGAAGAACTAACCCACATTTTAACTACTTATGCGTTTTGCAACAGAGAACTATCCCACATTTTATCTTGTTGGGAAATAGGTAGTGGAAATTTAAGTTAAAAAGTAGGTATATAAACAAGAACAAAACTATATCAAATATAAAAAATCAAATAAATATTCTAATTATTGGTTCATTTAGAAGCTAAAGAAATTCTAAATCTTTAGACGTCATTTTCTCAAAACTATCTATATGTGGGTTGGTTCCCTGTTGCTTAACATCATTCGATTATATCCAACCTGCATTAGCGGACGGTACTAGAAGAAGAAGAAAGCAATATTAGAATTTAACCAAAATAGTACATTATATATTTTAAAATGCTATAATGGCTCTTACTTTTTTTAATAAAATGTTTTTTAAGTCATATTTTTTAAATAATAAACTTTTATTTTTACCTTATTTTGCTTTGAACTCGAGCATAAATTAAAATCGACTCGTTTACTTATAGTAAAGTCAAATAATCGGCAACTATCTTTCTTGAAAACATTTAATTTTTTTTTTGCAAATATGGCTTTAGCAGATCTTTTCGTTTTTTTCTAGTATTTCTTAATTAACGCTACATTTCTTTGATGACTAACTCGTCGTCCTATGTGAGAGATGTGCAGCGAACTCGAACGCGAATCAGTGGCGATGCGCACAGCATCGCCACCGCTTCGCGTTCACGTTCGCTCCAAATCTCTCACGTAGGACGACGCGTTATAATTGGAATTGAATCAAAGTTCCAAATATCTTCCATCTTTTGAGCAACAATTTCTGAAGCCTCTAACATAAAAAGATATTAGCTAGTACCAGTATTTTCTATGTTCTATCGAACTCATAAAAAGCATTTTATAACATCCGAATATGTGTGTAAAATAGAACAGGATAACTTTTTTGGTGCACCAAAAATGAAGCGTTAAGTTATTACTAAAAATTAACAAAAAGATCAAGTATCGTTCTTCCCTGTAACGACGACTAGTAAATAATCGGTGTCAATTTACATCGTTCGAATCGTAAGTTTTCGCCGCAGTTTAAGTTTAACTGCCGCTGGCTCGTGGTCATAACAAATGTCTATTCCCTTACAGGCCAGTAAAATAAAATAAATTAAAATAAATAAAAATAGTTTATTTCCTAAAGATACAATAATTAAAATCATTATAGGTACCCGCAAAAGTAAGAAATAAACATTTAAGCAAAGAAGTAATATGAATATTACTTGTTATTGCTAAAGGTCACTGTCTGGTTAAAAATTGCCACAAATCAGGTTAATTTTCACATTTGGGTATAAGAGACAAATTTTTGGAATGGAAGGACACAATCTTGAAAAAGTCACAATCAGGAAATCTACTCAAATTTTTTTATACTATACTAATCACATCACAATATTTTTAAGTTTAAAGAATTTTTCCTTTTCTTCCTTCCTTTCTTTTTCTTTTTTTTACATATTTAAACAATTGACACTATGCATACACGCTGCGTATAAAAGCCCTGTCCGCCTGCAACAGCCATTCTTTTAATTTACCTTTAAATGACCTTTGGCAAACAATTTATTTTAATTCTTTTGGCAAAAGATTATAAAATTTTGGCGCTAAATAGTCGCTCGACCTGTGGCCAATATCTTTTTTACTAACCGGAACTACCATGCAATCTTGTTTGTACCTACTGTTTTTTCGTGTGTAGGTAACCGTTTGTAATTGTATGTTGTCTTTGTTTACCAGCATCATTACCTTCAAAAAATAAAGCTGCCTCAAATCAAGCTCACCTGCTTCTTTAAACAAAATATCACTAGGACAAGTTTTGTTCTTGTTTAAAATAACTTTTAAAACCTTTTTTTGGATTACTTCTAGGTTCTTCAAATAGCAATCCTTTACTCCACCCAAACCAACAATCCAATAGTTAAGCTGAGATTGAACCAGTGCGTAATACAAGGTCTTCATTTGACTTGCTTTTAAGTAACACTTAAGGTGCGAAAAACGTGTTATTAAATATCGCGTCTTTGAAATCATATTTTTGATTTGTCTTTCCCACCTCAAGTGTTCATCAATCATGATTCCCAAGTATTTGATTGAGTCAAGTATAAACCCCAAGTCGTTTTCAGCCTTATTTTTTACCTCATTCCAATTTTTTCCTGAATAGAAAATGGCTCTATCGTCAGCAAAACTCACTATTTTGCCCTGTCCATTTTGTCTCAAAAGATTGTCTATGTAAATAGTAAAAAGCAGTGGGCCCAAAACCGTCCCCTGCGGTACGCCACAAGTAACAGCTTCACGCTCACTACTCACGCCATCAACTTTAACGTATTGGCGTCTGCCGTGTAGATAACTTTTAAACAAATTTAGAACACTTCCCCTGATGCCAATTTGGTCAAGTTTGCAAACTAGTTTTTGATGACAAACTGTGTCGAAAGCCATTGTCGAGTCCACAAAAACACACAGAGATGGTTGTTTTTGATCTAAACTTTTATAAATGTTCGTTGTTAAGTCGAATATTGCGTCTTCGGTAGATTTTCCATTTTCCAAAAATTTTCGATTTTATATTAGAGATTAAAGAAATTAGTCTGTAATTACCCATTTCTGTTTTTGATCCATTTTTAAATAAGGGTTTAACTTCTCCTAGCTTTAAAGGTTCCGGAAAGTCACCTATTCTAAAACTTAAATTAATTAAATAAGCTAAAATAGGCGATACCTCATTTACAATTTCTTTAAGTGTTTCCGAGCCAACTCCATCTGGTCCAGGAGATTTTTTTAACTTAAGAGAACTTATTATTTTTTTGATTTCTTGTTCTGAGGTTTCCCCCAAGTGAAATAGACATTTATTACACCTATCAACATTTTCCCTAAAATTATCAGGTGGAGTTATTTCTCTTGACAAACTTTCCCCTATCTGACAAAAAAAAATTAATAAAGTTATTAGCAATATCAAATCTGTTTGTAATGATTATGGAGTTGGAAAGTTCGATTTTATCAATATGAGTTCCCTGGTTAGTCTTCTTACACATTTTATTGAGACAATTCCACAATGTCTGTGACTTGTTTAGATTTTTTGAAATTGAGCTTGTGCTTAATCGTGTTTGGCATTTTTTATTGTTTTCACTATTTGGTTTTTAAAAACTTTGTACTCATTTTTCAACTGTGCATTTTCTGGATTCTCCAAGATTTTTTTGTACATGTCGTTTTTTTGTTTATTGCTTGTAATATTTTTTTGGTAATCCATTTTTTCTTTGCATTGTTTTTCTAGTTGTGTCTTATAACTTGTGTGTTTTTGGAAATATTAAATTCCACTATATTAACAAATTTAGAAACGGCTTCATCAAGATTTGGAGCTTGATAAACTCTTTGCCACGTTTCCCTTTTAAGATCGTATCTTAAACTCGAGTAATTTATGTATTTTTTTGTTCGTACATTATTTGCCTGTAAATGTTCTATGATTTTGTTTTCTAATGTTAGAACGATTGGAGAGTGGTCCGTTATTTTGTAGTTTAAGACAAAATATTCTGCATTTTTAAAGTTTTTTTTTGTTATCGCGTTTTACGAAAAAGTGGTCAAGGCAGGTCCTCGTCAAGGATCTTGTGTAGTATTTACTGATGTATGATGTAAATCCATACACCGATAAGATACTTTTGTAGTCTTCAATATTGTTTTTATTTTCTTTCAGAAGATCCAGGTTCAAATCACCCGTAATTATATGTTTTTTCATGTGTTTTTTTGTTTCCAAATATTCAGATAAGTTTTCGACAAATATGTTTTCTTGAATTGCTGGCGACCTATATATACAGGTAATAAGAAAATTATCTGACTGTTTGCCAATAACTAATTCAACACATTTAACGTTTCCGATGAACTTACATGAAAAATCAACAGGTATCGTTTCCTTGACAAAGGCCATGATCCCGTCACACTTGTTTTACGATCCCTCAATATAAAAAGAAACGTAGCCTTTCAAATTAAATATCTGCTTATCGTTTACTACATGCGTTTCAGTTAATAAAATAATTTCAAATTGCTCCTTAATTTGTTCTAAAAAACATAAAAACTCTGAGTAATTTGTATCTATTCCGCATATATTCAAATGTAGTATTTTAAAACTGTTGTTCTTAAGTCTACTGTTTAAGTAATTCAACGTTTTAGAAACCCTTGGCAAAATAGTTTTTCCTGAAAGTTTCTTATGAAAGGATCCATTCCACCAAAAATCATTTAAACATTAAATTACTAATACTACCTTTCTTCAAATAATAAATATAAAAAATATAAAAACTAAAAATATAAAAGGCTTTAAAACCTGACAAGTTTAATAATTAACTAGTATTATAAATATAAATCTAAAAATATAAAGGGTCTAAAAACTTTTCTGTCAAAAAATAAAATAAAAGTAAAAGTTAAAAAGGACAACTAGCAAAATAAATAATACTTAACTAATCTTAAGAGGTAAAATTTAAAATAAAACTTAAACTATGTAAAGTATAAATGACAATGGACACTAGTATTACAAAAAACCAACAAATACTCCAAATCTTTGTAAAATTTAACAAACAAATCAGCATGCCAATACTATGAAACCAAGAAAAAGAATTTTTTGTTCGTCTGTTTGTTTTATTTTTAATTTAAAGTTCTGTTTCCGTTGCCCGGTTTCGAGTAACCCTTTTAGTTGGATTTCCTTGCTCCTGAATCTCAGATTGGGATTGTTTACGCTTATTGTTCCTGCTAGATTCCTCAAGTTTCCTGTTAACTTTTGTAGGTTGACAGCTAGTTGTTTTTCGCTTTCTTAATTCTTCCACACTATATTCTTTTCCTTCTACAACTAACTTTTTGTTTTTAATTTGCGCGTCCTGTTTGTTTTCGCATGCCTCCTTCAAATGTTTGTATAAAATTTTTCTTTCCTCGTACTCTTCTTGTGCGTACTCTGGGGAGATGAAGAAACCAGTACCTTTTAACTTTTTAGCGTTGTCTAAAATTTCTTTACGTAGTAAATAGCTATTAGTTTCAATGGAAACTGAACGTATCTTATCGCTGATGGGTTTACCTACTCTGTATTCGTTCCGGAAGTCGCTATAATGACAACTTAATCCCAGTTTATGCTTAAACAAATCCAGACAACTCAGAGTAAGTCGTCTGTCTCTCTCTCTTCTAGTCCGTGTATCATTAATTTGTATTTCTTTGTTTCTCCTTCAACTTTTTTTATTTTTTCCTTCAACTTACTAACTCCTTCTTTAAGAAATTCGTTTTCTCCTCTTAACTCTTGTATTTCACTTTGCAGGCTTTCTTTTAACTCCCGTATTTCGGTGGAAAGCGTTGTCCTATTTTGCTTTATTTCCTCTTTAGCTTCGTTGTTTGAAGCCAATAGTGGTTTTAATAGTTCTTTTATTTCGTCATTTGCCATTTTATCATGCACAAAAAACAAAACAATATTTGCTAGTACTCTTTTAAAAATTTGACGTGTATGGTATCCTTTATTTGTGTTAATAATTTGGTACTGGCATCAAAAAAACTGGTGTTGATAAGGCAAATACGTTTGTTTATATTTTGAACTACAGTGTCATAGTCCAAAACAGGCTACTAATCTATTAAATGATTATCTAAATAACAGATATAGGTACGTACAGCTATAATATTCTTCTGTGCCACTTTTTACAAATTTCTTTTCACTATTTCTTATTGAAACAAACGATTTGTTTACGGAGCACTTTGTCCTGAAAATCTTACGTTAAAGGTACAATACGCACTACCTTCATATAATGCATTTCAGGCCATTTTTTTAGATATTCATAACAAAACAAGTCCTGATCATGAAAAATATTTATTGCAATAACCAAAACACTAATTTTTAATAAAAAACAATTGATCTTCCACCACCACATATGGGTTATAATGAAATGTTAATCGGCGAAAAGAAATTTCCTTGATAAAATATTTATATTCAGCAGTCGAGTTTCGAATTACGGAAGGCATAGTATAATTACCAAATTTTTGATGATTCAAAATGTGTGCAAAATATCTCTTAACCTTGCTTTTCAGTAATTATTATAATATTTTTTTTTACAAATACGCAATATAATTCTTGACACACCAATCAATCCCGCCCCAAACAAAACAAAATCGTTCCATTGTGTTCCATGACACAGAATACTACTGTAAATTCGCACCAATCTATAAAACTTACCAGTTACTTCCAGCATAAATACTGCCATCGCGGTACTGACACTCATTACTATTACATAAGCTTTACAAATTCGAATCTTTTCACGATATAGCGTTTTAATTTCATCATCATTGGATGCCCATACTTCTTGTTCTTTTTCCATGACATCCTTAAATAATTCCATGATGTTATATTTTATATAAATTACTACTTTGACTGCTATCTTCGTTGCATTAACTACTACGCTGAGACTTGTAATGATTATTGGCAGGTCATAGCTATATGCAAATAATCGAATTAATTCAGAAAACAGCAATAACCAAAACA